>OX395127.1:123132727-123173420 GCA_947686815.1 Podarcis lilfordi
CCCTCCCTCCCAGAATCCGGATGGTCCAGAGCATGTGCAGAGTTCTCTGTGATTCTGGGCTCAGAGGCCATCAAGACAGCAGCCTCGTGCCCTGCCCCCAGATGGGCGGGCGGGGTATAAACAATGTTGTATTATTATTATTATTATTATTATTATTATTATTAAGTGTTGTTCAATTACACTGATCTTTTAAAAAGAAAGAAAAATGATGTTGTTGTTATTCTTACTGTATTATTATTCATCTGCTCACTCGATCTCCGGGTCGTGGCTTCGAGCCCCACGTGAGGCCAAAGATTCCTGCATTGCCGGGGGTTGGGCTGGATGACCCTCGGGGTCCCTTCTGTGAATCTATTCCATGCAAGAGAACTGGGTCCCAGCAGACAAAGTGAACTTCCAGAGGGACCCATCTCCGATGGGCCGCCCCCAGCTCGCCGCTCTGCCTCCCGCCTCCTTCCCCAATTCTGGGGGGCTGGGGGAGGCAGCTGGTTTTCGGCTGTTTCCACTTTCGAGGCCCTTCTTCGGCCGTGCCAGAATCAGCATCTCCCGCGGAGACCCCTTCGGGTGCCTTTCGGGGGGCTGGGAGGGGGGTCCCCTTCCCCCTCCCTTCTGCCCCGCCCTCCTTCCGGGGCTCCGAAATCGAAAGGGGAAGCGCGGACGGAGTCTCCGCCATCGCCGCTCGCCGCCTCTCCTGGCTCTCTCCCTGCGGAGCCTCATGGCTGCCCCACCCGACCTGCTCCGCGCCAAGGGGCTCCCGCTGCTGCTGCTGCTGCTGGGTAGGTCGAGGCCGGACGCCTGGGTTCCCCCCCTCGCAGGGCGCGGGAGGAGGAGAGCTCGGGGCCGGACGCCTGGGTTCCCTCCCAGGGGGGCGGAGGAGGAGGCGTCCCTCGCCCCCCCCCCCGTGGTCGGATTTCCTCCCCCTGCAAGGCAGAGACTCAGCGGGCGCAGGAAGGGGCTGGCGGGGGAAACTTCTCCGGTGGGATTTCTGCCTGTCGCAAAGCGGGGCGGGGCGGGGGGCGATTTGGCCCGGGATAGTCCCTCCGCTTTCGCTTTCCGTTTCCTGGCCGAGTCCCGAATCCGGCCCCTTGCTGCCCCGCTGCTCCTGCCCTCCGGCCCCCCTCGGGGGCATCTTCTTCCCAATGGAGCCTCCTGGACAGAGCCAGTCTACCTTGCCCTGCTCCGGATCCAGCAGGGCTCTCCCAGACTGGGCTAGGGGAGGGGTCCCCTTGCTCCGGACCCAGATGCTGCGGCTGCTTTGGGGGCCCCAGGGGCATCCAGTCCACCCCTTCTTCTTCTTCCTCCTCCTCTCCTGGCAGGAGCGTCCTTCGGCAGATCCTCGCCTCCGCTGGCCAAGCTGGGCTGCTGGTTCCTGGAGGAGGCTGGGGGCGGAGGCTCAGGCATGTCCAGCGCCCCCAAGCAGCGCCCCGCCATCTTGTTCCTGCCCCCACCCGGGAGACGCCTGGAAGAAGCTGCCCTGGAGTCCGAGTTGCCCCCGGAGGTGGAGGCCGGCCTGGCCTTCCAGGTCCTGGGTATGGAGACCCCCCATAGGACACCCCCACCTGTCCCCTGGGTCCCATCCCTGCTTCTCATTCACCGGGAGGGACTTGAAGCACCTCTGAATTCAGCCTCACTGGGAGACCCATTTCACAGGCGCCACAACTGAGGCTGGGAAACTTAAAATGATTCTCTGGATCTTCAGTGTCGGCAAACACTCCTTCCCCAATCTCCGTTTTTAAACCTCCAGGGACAGAGTTGCTTTCCTTGGAGGTTTTCCAAACAGAGGCTGGAAGGCCAAATGTCAGGGATTCTTGAGCTAAGATTCCTGCACTGCAGGGGGTGAGACTAGATGTCCCTCGGGGTCCAACCTACAGCTATTTACTTTTTTATTTTTAAACATTTTTTCTTTTTAAAACATCAGTGTGATTGAACAACACTGAATAATAATACAGTGATACCTCGGGTTAAGTACTTAATTCATTCCAGAGGTCCGTTCTTAACCTGAAACTGTTCTTAACCTGAAGCACTATTTCCGGGTTAGCGGAGTCTGTAACTTGAAGAGTATGTAACCCGAGGTACCGCAGTATCTATATCTGGCCACAGTGATCCATGCGACGGTCACCTCCAGGCTTGACTACTGTAATGTGCTCTACGCGGGGCTGCCCTCGAAGCTGACCCAGAAACTCCAGCGGGTGCAGAATGCTGCAGCGAGGCTCCTCACGGGGTCTCTGCCATGGGAGCAGATTCACCCAGTGCTTTTCCAGCTGCACTGGCTCCCAGTGGAGTACAGGGTCAGGTTCAAGGTGCTGCTTTTGACCTTTCAAGCCCTTCATGGCCTAGGACCCTCGTACCTACGGGACCGCCTCTCCCGGTCTGCCCCACGGAGAGCCTCAAGGTCCATAAACAGCAACACCCTAGCGGTCCCGGGCCCTAAGGAAGTTAGATTGGCTTCAACCAAAGGCAGGGCCTTTTCAACTCTGGCCCCAGCCTGGTGGAACGCTCTGCCTCATGAGACCAGGGCCCTGCAGGATCTGATTTCTTTCCTCAGGGCCTGTAAGACAGAGTTGTTCTGCCTGGCCTTTGGCTTGGAGCCAATTTGATTCCCTCCGTCCCTTTCTTTCTTTTTTCCTTTCCTTCTCCTCCTGCGAGGAGGCTACATTTTAATATTTTAATGTTATATTTTAATTTTGTTTTTAAGTTGTATTCATTCAACTTATTTTTATTATTGCTTGTTAGCCACCCTGAGCCTGGCCTTGGCTGGGGAGGGCGGGGTATGAATAAAATTTATTATTATTTTTATCTATTATCCATGTTATCCATTTTAAACTCTTAGGGCTTAAAATCATTTGCAATTCCTGTGCTGGGTGCCAGAGCCCCACGAGGCCCAGGGGAGCCCCCAGCGGACTTTGACTGAGACCCACGGACTGGAATGAAGCAAAGTTATGATGAGGGCCAAGAGGCCTGGCTCCGGGTTCAACCACACACCCACACACAATTTAAATTGAGAATACTTGAATAATAAAAAGGGAAATAAAAAGTGAATAGAGAACAAAGAAATAAAAAAATAAAAAAGGGGGAAGGTATATCACTATATATGCCAACAACTACAGTTCCATACATGCTTTTCTGGTATATAGGTACAGTGCTTTTTTCTAAAAATTGTTCAGGGTTACTCCCATTTTGACTCAAGAAAATCACCATTTTATAGTTCCAATTGGGAAAAATAAATACAGTGAATGGACAAAAGAAATCATCTCAAGAACTCAGGAGTCCTATTGTTGTGGATTAATTTAATCTAGTTATGCTTATTCTGGATCTACTTCAAATTGGTTTCCAACCTCAACATTTCCACTTTTCAGAGGTACAAAGCTGCTTGGTTGTTTTGGTTTGACCCAGAACGGTGGAGTTGGGAACCCCAAAGGTCATCCACTCCAACCCCCTGCGATGTAGGTTGGGGGGTCCGGCAGTGGAGAGACAAGGCTCATCATTCCCCCCCCCCAAACACTGGTTCACCCCCCCCCCCGCTTTGTCCCCCCGGCAGACCCCTCTGGGGCCCTGTGGGGCGGTCAGGCCTCGGCCACCCCCCCGCCGTGGCTGAGTCCGGATGCCAGCGAGGCTGAATCCTCCTGCGAGATCAACGCTTACGCGCCGCAAGAGTCCCACGTCGCCTGGGCGGAGGGGCTGGCGGGCGGAGGGGGCTGCCCCCGCGCCCTGGAGAGGGGCAAGTGGCTCATCGCCAGCATCCAGGCCCCGACGCCGAGTTCGGGGTCAGCAGCGTCCTGCACACCGAGGAGGCCCCGCCTTGGAAGCAGCAGGATGGGGTCAGCAGCGTCACCACCACCGCAGGTACCACCTGGCGAGCGGAAGGGGAGCAGCGCGGCCTAGCGGTTAGAGCCCTGCGCCAGCAGCCTGGGAGAGAGGGACCAGCTTATCAGACAGACCTGCCATCAGAGTCAGCGTGGAGGAATGGCAGGCGAAGGGGATGGAGGCCGCCTTGAGCCCCTGGGAGGAGAAGGCGGGGCAGAAATGCGGTTATTTAAATTAGGAGTGCCCAAAGTCATTGGTTACACCCTCATGGGGGTGGGGGGCACCGTGGGCCAATTGGAAAGTGGAAATCCCTGGATCAAATGCATCTGCTGGGTTGAACTACTTGGAGTAGTTTGAAGTGGATTTTGAGTCATTTGGCAACTAATTGTTGCTGTTTCAAATCTTGCTTTCATCTTACTGGGTCGTGCAAACAGTTGTTCCAAACCATGCCTCTTTTAGGGCACTGGCTGAAAGGGAGAGAGTTTATGGGGTCCCCCAAATTTGAGAACCACGAAATGAAATGAATAAATCAAATAGATGGTGGGTTTGTTCAGAGCCGTCTTTCCCATAGGGCTTAGTGATGCGTCTCGCCAGGGCGCTGGCCTCTCGGGGGATCGCTCTCCTGCATTGGCATGGGGGAGAGGTGCGCCCCCCACAAGGGCTGGCAGTGCGCAGCTACGGCCACCCCAACACTATCGGTGGTAATCTGGGGGTGTTGGGCGGACATTTGCAGCCTGGCGCCGCATCTGCTAAACACGGCCCTGGGTTTGTTGTTTTTCCCTTCTGGGATTCCTCCCTTGCACGGGGGGTTGGTCTAGATGACCGCTGGGGATCTCTCCCGCTCACCTCGCCCTCCTCCCTCCTTGCGCAGCGGTGCTGTCGGTCTTCACACGGACGCCGCGCCTGGAGTCCCGCCTCGGGCGCCCGGCGGTCCTGCACTGCGGCTTCTCGGCGCCGGCCTCGGCCTTCTCGGTGGAGTGGCGCCATCAGTTCCGGGGGGCCGGGAAGGTGGTGCTGGCCTTCGACGGAGCCTCGCGGGGGGTGTCGGTGGCCGAGGAGGGGGCCGAGCTGCTGCTGGATGCTGAGGGCGGTGGCGCCTCCCTGCGCCTGCGGAGCGTGGCCGTCCGCCACGAGGGCACCTACATCTGCACCGTCTACCTGCCCCACCTGCACGCCCAGCAGGCGCTCGAGTTCAAGGTGGTGGGTGAGTGAGCAACCGGGGGGTCTCCCTCGCAGGGAGGGCGGAGGGAAGGAAGGGGAAAGGGGGGTCCACTGCCCAAAGGGACCCCCATGGAGCCAGCATCTTGTATTCTCACAGTCCAAATGCCGGCCAGGACCTAGGGATCCAGATAGACTGCTCCTGGGCCTGGAGGCGCCAAAAGAACATAGGGAGAGTGCTTAAACCTTGCAGTGGCCAAATTGCCCTGAGATCCCTGACTGGCAGGGGTTGGTCTAGATGACCCTTGCAGGTCCCTTCCACTTCTGCAATTCTAGGCTTCTAAGAGCCAAGCGATCCAGAGAGACTGCCCCTGGACTGGGAGGCTCCTTAAGAAGCGCCTGGCCACTTGATCAAGCCAACGGGGACCCTGTCTTCCTCAGGATTCGAATCCAAGAGCCCCCCTCTCCCCTCCCGGCAGCCGGGAGCCTGCAGCACTCCTGGTTGTCAGCAGGGGGCGCTCTGCTCACTCCCTCTCCCCCTCTCGCCCTGCAGAGCCCCCCCAGGTGACGCTGCGCCCCACGACGCTCTCGGTCTCCCCCGGCGCCCGGCCCCAGCTGGCCTGCGAGGTCTCCGGCTTCTTCCCTCTGGGTGCCTCGGTCAGCTGGAAGCGGAGGGGGTCCGGCGCCCCCCAGGACGCCTTCCTGGACATCGGGGACTTGGGGCACCGCCAAGCTCCCGATGGCACCTTCAGCTTCACCAGCTTCGCCCGCCTGCTGCCCGTCCCGACCGAGGACCATGGGGTCTCCTACGTCTGCCACGTGGGCCACGCCGGGCTGGGCGAGGCGGGGGTCAAGAAGGCGGTTGTGCTCCATGTGGCAGGTGGGGGTCTGCACTTGGGGGTCTGTGCCGGGGTCCCCTGGGGGCTGGGTAGCAAGGCACAGAAGACCGGCTGCGGATGCGATTCCTGACTGGCGGAGGTTGGGGGGGTCGTCCGTCCTGCGTGATTTAGCTGGATTCCTCCCTTGAAGGGGGTTGGGCTAGATGACCGCTGGGGTACCCTCCCAACTAGGATTTTGTAAATTGGCACTGATCAAGTCGGGCATGGGGTGGAGGATATGGGGGGTGGGGCGAAGGTGCAGCTTTGGGACCTGCAATGGGTGGCCAAGGCAGGGTGGGGGTCTGACATCGCCTCTCTTCTCCCTCGCTGACGCCCTCCTTCTGCCTCTGCCCCTTCTCCCCCCCCAGGGTCCCTGGGCCCCTCCCTGGAGGATGCCATCGGCTTGTTCCTGGTCGCCATTGTGCTCCTGGGGGTCTTGCGGTCCTTCTTCCGATGGGGTAAGGTTGTTCCCACCCACCCCTTCTGTACTGTTATTTTTGTTATCGATATGGTCCTATTTTACCATTTGGTCAATATTTTGGGGGGATACTTTAGTTGAGATTCCTGCCTTGCAGGGGTTGGGCTAGATGACCCTCTGGGTCCCTTCTGATTCTACAATTCTAGGATTCTATAAACATGCACAGCACCCTCCTTTTCTGGATCTCTGGGCAGTTTGTGGCATAAAAATGCACAATGAAAACACAACGTACGTAATAGAAATGAGAACCAAAACAAATAACCCAGCCTCCCTCAAGTCTAATTATTATAATGAAAAATAGAAATATTATATTTATTTATATCCCACCCTATTTCCCTGGCGGAGACAATTCAGAATCTATTAAGACCATGCAAATATTGACAGTAAAAGCAGTTGAGAAACCTCTCCACCACCACCTGACGCCTTTGATTGGCGGAACTGGCGCTGACCAATTGACTCCCCTTTCCCACAGTTGCCAGTACAAGAAGCTCAGCTGGGAAAGCCTCTTGATTTCAGGGTTGTGGGTTCAAGCACCACCTTGGGGAAAAGATTCCTGCCTAGATGACCCTCAGGGTCCCTTCTGGCTCCAAGATCCTTTGGAACTCCCCGCCTCTTGATACCAACCAGGCGCCTTGGCCAGACTCTCTTTGGTCGCCTGCTAAAAACATCCCTGCCCAGCGGCTCAGAAATGTTGATTTCCGTTTTAGCTTTCTGCATGCTTTCAAGTATTCCTGTCCATTTCCCGGGGTTTTCTCGTCATTAACCTTTCCCTACTTCATTTTCCTCCTTTTTAGCTTCTGAAGAAAAACCCAAATCGGAGAAGCCCAAATCCGAGGTCAGTGTCCAAGATGCTCCCAAGACTGCCAAGTTCTCTCGATTCCTCATTTTTCTATTCTTTTAAAAACATATCTCTGTGCCACTCACTGAGAGGCAGTGCGGTGCAGTGGTGAGAGGGCCAGACT
This sequence comes from Podarcis lilfordi, assembly GCA_947686815.1. NCBI lineage: Eukaryota > Metazoa > Chordata > Lepidosauria > Squamata > Lacertidae > Podarcis > Podarcis lilfordi. Next base: position 123,140,005 of record OX395127.1, read on the forward strand.
AGGCCCTGGCAGAGAGATCTGGGTTCAAATCCCCAGTCCCTGGCCATGATGAAGCTCGCAGGGGGGCTGGGGGGCAGGATCCAGTCTGCCTACTTCGCAGGGTTGTTGTGGAGCAATTCCTGCAATTGCAACCCCCAGCCAGCTAATGTTTCCTCTCCAAACTGGGTCAAAATCTCACGGATTTCTCTTCTTTCTGCAGTAACGGACTTTGGGCAACCCAGCTCCCGGCTTGTTTTGTTGCCTGTCTCCAGATCCCATTGAAAGGGTGAAGTGGATCGTAGGCCCCCGGACTCCTGGGTCCCTCCTCTTTCGCTGCTCAGTCTTGCCCCTCCGGTCCCTTGTTGGAAGCCCCCTTCCCCTTCCTTTTTGGGGTCAGGGGTCTGCTTGGCTTCGCATCCTGCAGATTCACAGCTGTGATTTTAAGGAGGGGGCCAGATCTGTGCATAGCAAAAGCCCCCCTTTCTAACAGTCCCTGCCCCTCCTCACTTGCGTGCTGTGAAATTATAGAAGTGTAGAATTAGGAGGGGTCCCTGAGGGTCACCTAGTCCAACCCCCCGCAAGGCAGAAATTGCATCAAAAGCAACCCTAAGGTCCTGGGCCGCAGACTCTGCACATGCTCTGGGAGACTCTTGACGGGGGCCTGTGTTGTCTTTGGGATTGTGGGAGAGAACCTTTTTGGAGGAGGGGAGACTGACTTGAGCAAAATCAGCATATCCTCCCCCCCCCAAATAAATAAATCAGGGATCCTCCACTTACAGAATGTGGGTCATTGGGTGTCCCTTGACCTCCCCCTCCGGGGGACCTGAAGTGGTACAGTCCAGACCCAAGTTTATCCCCTCTAGAGACCTGAGTGCAAAAGGAGCCCGTTTCCCCGCAACGTCCCTGCAGAGACGGCCAGGCAGAGCAGCTCGGCCCTCTCTCTCAATACGAACAAGGACCTGCCCCCCTTCCCTCCCCCCAGAGCCCAGAACTCGCCCTCCCCCCCCCATTCTGTGTAGATTCTGCTGTAGACTGTAAGCCCCGTGGGGCAGAGCCCAGTGGCGTAGCGTGGGGGGTGCAGGGGGGGCCGGCCGCACCGGGCGCAACATCTGGGGGTTAGGGTTAGGGGGCGCAAATCCACGGGTTAGGGGGCGCAAATTACTTGCCTTGCCCCGGGTGCTGACAACCCACGCTACGCCACTGGCAGAGCCAACCTGGAGAATAAACCCGTGTTGAAAAGAAATGCATGCCGTGTGTCTGTTTTTTCCTTCCAGGGCTGCAGGAGAGGTGAGGGTGGCCAGGTTTCATAAACAGAAGTAATAAATGGTTGGGGGAAAAGTCTGGGAAGGGTCGAGAGGCCCCTCTCTGCCCCCCTCAAGGCTCCTCTCAGGTTCATCAAGGGTCAAAGGCCTCCTCCGTTTTTGGAGAGCCAGGAAGTGAGTGGCCCCTGTAGCTTTGCCTGCTGGAAAGGGGGCGACGTGCAAGCGGCCAACTTGGCAGGGTTGTTGTGGAAGGGGAGCTCCTTGGACCGCCTCCTGGGCCTCCTCCGCAGCTTCACTTCCGGGACAGTCGGTGATTGGAGGGAAGCAGGACGCTCTGTGCGTGGTGAGGGCAAGAGAGAACCCGGAAGTGGGTGGATTGAGCCGGGGAGAGAGAGGAGAGCAGCAGTCGGGGGGGGGGGCTCATTGAATCGCCCCCCCATCTATTGATTTTGGCTGCCTAGCCCTCACCCCCCCCAAGGAAGGCATCCATTTGGAGCCCATCCTCTCCTCTGCCTCACCAAAAGGATTCTGGGACGCGTAGTTTCTCCTCCCCAGCCACCCCAAGAGTCAGCGCTAGGAGAAGGGCTCCACCTGCAGGAATAGGGGAAAGGCCAGGCTGGAGACTCCCCTTCTTGCCTCTCGAACTCGGGGTCCCGGGAGCCCTTTCTGGATGGCCCTCGCCCCCCAAAATGGGCCAAGACCTCTGTTCCTCCCCCTCAGGCGGTAGTTCAACAGGAGAAGTCGCTCCCACTCCGGATCCCTTCGGGTTGCAGGAGGCAGTGGGGGGACTCTAGGGAACTGGCTGAACTGGGGTCCTCCCAGTCCAGCCCAGACAAGAGAGAGGGAGCTCTCAGAAGAGGAAGCCATTGCAGAGAAGAACTGGACTTGGCTGTTCTCAGCTGAGGGTCTCCTGCCTTTCTTCCAAGGCTTCCTGAGGGCTGCCATGGCCAGAGGAAGACACAGCCCCCCCCCCGAAGGGCCCTGGGGAACAAGCAGAGCCTGCCTCAGTTTCCTTCCCTAAAGCCTTGGGGGAACCTTGGGGCGTGGAAGGAGGGACCCCAAATGGAGCTCAGGCCCCTGGCAAGTGGGGAAAGGAACTTTATATCCGCCCTGGCTTCCTCCTCGGAGGTCCCTTCCAAAGGAGAAGGGCTCCAGGTCTCCATGGGGGAAGCATCCCTGAGTCCTGCGTTCGAGGCCTAGGCTTTCACCTTTCAGGCTCCGGCCACCTTCTCCGTGGTGTTTATGTGAGCTGTAGAGATGGGGTCACATGCAGACATTCCCAAGTTTAAGAAGTGTTACGGAAAAATCTAGATGCAAGGCTGCTCAGTCCCCCAGCTGGTCGGGCAGAGCCCGTGGGTCCCTGCGGAATAAAGGAAGGAGTCCAGCCACCAACTGGAGCAAATAGCTGTAGACCAAAGTTTATTGCGCAACAGGTTCAAAGAGGAATTTTGAACCCCGAGGATGGGTGACAAGGACTTTTAAAAGTTTCCATCTTATCCCAGCATACAGTTCATTAAGCATCATCGCTACATCATTCCTACATCAGAAAAGGGGAGGGTTATACATGATCAACATAGTAGGAGGAATGTGTTGGGGCAACAGGCGGATACAGGATATGTGTTGGGAAGTACATTCTAAGCACCTACAGTGGTGCCCCACAAGACGAATACCTCGCAAGACGAAAAACCCACTAGACGAAAGGGTTTTCCGTTTTTCGATGCGCTTCGCAAGACGAATTTCCCTATGGGCTTGCTTCGCAAGATGAAAACGTCTTGCGAGTCTTGTGATTTTTTTCGCTCCCCCCCCTTTTTCTAAGCCGCTAAGCCGCTAATAGCCTTTTAGCCGCTAAGCCGCTAAGCCTTTAATAGCCGCTAAACCGCTAATAGTGCTAATCCGCTAAGCTGCTAATAGGGTTGCTTTGCAAGACGAAGAAACCGCTAGACGAAGAGACTCGTGGAACGGATTATTTTCGTCTTGCGAGGCACCACTGTACTACAAAGGGACAATAGAACTTGGGTTTGCATAGTCTGCCACCTGGGCAAGTCTGGAGGAGTGCCTTTGCCCAGTGATTGACACCTATGAGTACCTTCCTTTGCCTATGTGACCTCCCGCTTGAGGGATTATGGCGGGGACCGAGTGGTTTCCAAGTCCTTGGCCAATGAAGCAAATTGGTAGTGGAATGAAGGAAACTGGCAAAGGAGTTGATGTTATGTGATTTTTAAGCTAGGTAACTTCCCTGAGCTGTTAAGTCGAAAGTATACCTTTATGCATAATATTTGTAACATTTAACAACTTTAAAGATGTGCCCCCCCCCATAATTTCTGTAACAGTTGGATCCCGTGAAAAAGATGGGCTCTGCTTTGGAATACCCCCCCATCAGTAAACTGAATTTCACAGTAGAGTTGTTTCTACCAATATTTATAGTGTTTCAGTCTCATATATGTAGGAGAAATTCAAAAAGAGGTTCCCAGACTGGAGGTTACCCACAGAAACCCCAAAGAAAAGGAGGAAGTCTCCAAGTGGAAAGATAGGCCTTTATTGAAATACAAATGACCCTGCAAAGAACCACATCCCAAAAAGCGTTGCCACAGAAACTAGGGAGCTAGAGATGCTTTTCTGGCAGTGAGACAAAATGTCACCGCTAAAGTCTTGAGGGCAGAAACCAGAAAATGCTGCTTCCTTCTGGAAGGTTCTGTTCTTTTCTGCTGAGCCAGCTGGATATATCAGAAGCCCCCTGACAATTATGATTTCTAACATTATCTTTTAACTGCCAACCGGGGGTGCATTCAATCATTCATAACTTTTTAAGGTCTGTTTGCTTATATTGCTGCAAACAGTTTATAATCCCAGTTTAATAATGAAATCGGTCGGACATTTTTAGGATTTGTTATGTCCTTATCTTATCTGGGTATCAAAGTAATGTTTGCCTCTTTTCAGGTTTCTGGGGTATGTCCCGTTCCCAACACTCAGTTCATAATATCCAAAAAAAGGTCGCAAACCGAAGCATGCACTTCTGGGTTTGAGTTGGTCATAATCCAAAATGGTCGTAAACTAGTCTGGTCTTAAACCAAGGTACCACTGTACAAATAATAAAACCAATTAAACATTCCGAATGATATAATTTAAAGAGACTTCCCATGTTCTGACTTGTCAGGAAAAATTTTTTGTTTCTTGTTCCTGCTTTTTTCTCTCTTATGTATTTCCAACACCATACCAATCTTAATCCTTTATCTTATCTTGACAGCCACTGGTATGCGACTTTCATAGTATTTAACAAATCTATATGTAAATTAACATGCAAGAGGAAAATTTTGTTCTTCCTGTTGTTGTCCATCCACTGCTTTTGGCGCAGTCCCTTCTCATTCCACCGTCTTACCTTCCAGGACTCTGGGCTGTCTTCCACCTTTCTTTTGTTTAGTTAAAATGAAGACACAGTGGTCTTTCATGTCTTTCAATGAACTGGTATTTTCCCAAACCAAATAACCTTCTGTAAGAGACAATACTGTGGGATATATTTCACAGTTAATACTTGTTTGGTTCCTCTAGAATCCAAGCTTGCTCCCCCTGAGCCCTAAGGGAAGCTTACAAAGATCAAAGATTCACCTTCACTTTTATAAATCCATATACGACAAAAGTCCATGCAAGCAGATGTGGTTTCCTGTGTGAAATATTCCCCAGTTGTAATCCACCGGTTGTCTTCAGCCCCCTTTGAGAGAGGCTTTTTTTTTTTTTTTTTTTTAATGTAATCATGTCTTTGAACAAAGTCCCTTCATATCTTCAAACAAGTTGATACCTTGCCCGTTCTAATTAGAGCCCTCCACAAAGGACCACGCCATTAAACATCAAGTTCTCAAGTTTCCCCCCCTAAAGTTCCACTTGCATTCTGTTTAATTAATTGATTCTTGCCAAATCATGAAGCAGCAAGTATAAAAAAAAAAAGACCAGACACTTACATCACATATTCCAAAGCAGAACGACAAAAGTCCTTTCCCGGTCAAAATCTTGGCTCTCAGTGACTGATTTATTTAGCAGGTCCTTTGTTACTGGGAGGGGAGGGATACGATAATAAGTAACAATGTCTGCTTCAAAAAATGGCAAAAAGATATAGCAAAATTTATCTGGAGTGGGAAAAGGCCATGGATAAAACATAAAATACTTACAGACATAAAAGAAAGAGGTTGATGTATGTCAGGGGGCCAGCTCTGACAATGTATTTCAAACACTTCAGGTTTTGGACAAAATGGAGTGCTTTCAGAAGTGGCAGAGAGACATTTCGAAGTTTGTCTGGCAGGGCAAAAAGCCCAGAATTAAGTTTAAGATACTAACTGATGCAAAACAAAGAGGGGCTTTGCCCTGCCGGACTTAAAGTTGTATTACGAAGCCGCAGCGTTCTGCTGGCTAAAAGATTGGCTACTTCTTGAAGACACTGATGTGTTAGATTTGGAAGGGTTTAACAATGTTTTTGGATGGCATGCATATTTATGGTATGACAAAGTTAAAGCAAATAAGGCCTTTAAGAACCATATTGTTAGAAAATCACTGTTTAATGTCTGGACAAAATATAAAGACTTGCTGGAAAATAAAACACCAAGGTGGCTTTCACCTTTGGAAGCTAAGGCCCGAAAAAGACCCAATATGGAGGCCAAATGGCCAAAATATTGGGAAATACTAGAAAAGATGGAGACAATTGGAAATTGCAGAGTTTGGAGAAAATGAAAGACAAAGTGCGAGATTGGTTACATTATGCTCAGATTAAAGAAGTTTTTAAAAATGACAAGAAACTAGGGTTCCAGGTGGAGAAATCGAAACTAGAAACAGAATTGTTAGAACCAAAGACTAAGATACTTTCAAGGATGTATAACTTGCTGTTGGAATGGAATACACAAGATGAAATGGTTAAATCGGCTATGATAAGGTGGGCACAGGATATTGGGCATAATATTATGTTTGAGGACTGGGAAAGGCTGTGGAGTAATGGATTGAAATTTACTGCATGTAATGCTTTGAAAGAAAATGTAATGAAAATGATTTATAGATGGTATATGACCCCAGTCAAACTTGCAAAAATTTACCACCTGTCTGATAACAAGTGTTGGAAATGTAAAGAGTGTGAAGGAACGTTCTTTCACCTCTGGTGGACCTGCCCTAAAGTGAAGGCGTTCTGGGAAATGATTTATAATGAATTGAAAAAGGTATTTAAATATACTTTCACTAAGAAACCAGAGGCTTTCCTTTTGGGTATTGTCAGCCAAGGGGTGGCAAAGAAGGACCAAACATTTTTTATGTATGCAACAACAGCAGCAAGGATACTACTCGCAAAACATTGGAAAACTCAAGATCTACCCACACTGGAAGAATGGCAGATGCAACTGATAGACTATATGCAACTGGCTGAAGTGACTGGCAGAATCCGAGACCTGGGAGAAGAGAGAATCGAGGAGGATTGGAAGAAATTTAAGAACTACCTACAAAAACATTGTGATTTGACTGAATGCTGAATAAGATGCTTGACTAAATAACTGAGCACCACTTAACCTAGAAGTTTTTAAGAAAATAAGAAAAACTGTGAAAGTTTAACTCTTTATGAGAACTATAAGATCATGAAATATCGAAGAGATATAAGAATTTAAATAAGATGATAAATTGCTGACAAAATGTTATAATGATGAAGGTGGGAGCGGGAGATGTGAGGAAGTCCAAAGAAAATGTGAAATTATGTTAAGACGAATGTTATATTGTTTATTACATTTATTCCTATTGTAAAATCCAATAAATTGCTTTAAAAAAAAAAAAAAAAAGAAAGAGGTTGATGTCCTAACCAATGTTGATGACCTAGTTAGTGGGGTAGAAGTGGAAGGATCATTAGGCGTGAGTGATCATGCTCTTCTGAAGTTTACTATACAGCGGAAAGGAGCAGCCAAGCATACTAGGACTCAATTTCTTGACTTTAAGAAAGCCGACTTCATAAAACTTAGGGAAGTGCTGGGTGAGATCCCATGGACAGTAATACTAAAAGGAAAGGGAGTTCATGATGGCTGGGAGTTTGTTAAGAGGGAGATAGTAAAAGCACAACTTCAGGCAATACCAATGAGATGGAAACATGGAAGGTGCCTAAAGAAGCCAGGGTGGCTGTCTAAAGAACTTTTAACTGAGTTAAGATTAAAAAAGGATGTGTACAAAAATGGAAAAGGGGGAAACCACCAAAGAGGAATTCAAACAAATAGCCAGCACGTGTAGACACAAAGTCAGAAAAGCTAAAGCACAGAATGAACTCAGGCTTGCTAGAGAGGTTAAAAGCAACAAAATAGGCTTTTATGGGTATGTTCGTAGCAAAAGGAAGAACAAAGAAACAGTGGGGTCACTCAGAGGAGAAGATGGTGAAATGCAAACAGGGGACACAGAAAGGGCTGAACTCCTCAATGCATTCTTTGCCTCAGTCTTCTCCGATAAAGAAAACAATGCCCGACCTGAAGAATTTGGAGCAAATGATTCAGCAGAGGAAACACAGCCCAGAATAACTAAGGAGATAGTACAAGAATACTTGGCTAGTTTAGATGTATTCAAGTCTCCAGGGCCAGATGAACTGCATCCAAGAGTATTAAAAGAACTGGCAGATGTGATCTCAGAACCACTGGCAGTCATCTTTGAGAATTCCTGGAGAACAGAGAGACTTCCGGGTTAGCGCCATCGGCAATGGCGGAGTTCCTCTGACCGAGAGGAACCCGCTCCGTGAAAATCGGGTCTTGCCGCCGCGGCGAGGCGGAGACCCTTTAAAAATCCCAGGCGGAGGAAGCCTGGGAACGTGGGATTCGGCTGACACCAGGAGCGCCTCCCCTACACCCTTTTTCGGGGGTCCGAAGCGACGTGGGGTGAGTGGCGCGGTGTTTTGAATCAACCGCTACTTTTACGGAGTGAAGCCGCACAGCCATTGCCGGAGAGCGCTGACTTTTTCCTGTGGACAATTGGACTCTAAACAAGTACCCGTGAGTAGAACGGAAAATTGGATTAAGAAACATTTTAATTTGGCACTGAAGCGGGAAGGCTCTAAACAGGAAGTCCGCCTCCCGTTTTTTGTAAATAGATTGAAGCAAAGACTTTGTAAGCTAAAGTCTGGAAGTCGTATATAAAGTTCTAAATTTCCTGCATTTATTACCACCAAAACCCCTCTTGGAAGCAGGAGAAAAGAGGGGGAATTTTTGACTGTTTAAACCTGCAGGAGAGAGAGTAAAGAAAGATAAATTTCCACCATCTCAAACCTGGGAACGGGGTGTCAGAGACAGAAATTTATGGGGAAGTTCATCGACTGTGAATGGAACGTTTTTTGACAGATAGTAAAAAAAAGAGAAACAAATTGACTCCAATGTTGCTTCTTGCATTCAAAAGAAACAAAGTATTTGAAAAATGAAAGTAATTTTCTTTTGTTGGTCCTGCTTTCAAAAGATGGATACAAATAGAAATTGTCTCCTCTAGAGGGAGCTTGTTAATTTGTTGCCAGAGTCGATCTGGGGACTTCACAGCTGTAAGATTAGGATCGTGAGACCAGACTCTGACCTTGAATAAAAATGTGTTTACAAGAAGTCTTGGTGCTTGCTTTTTGCAAGACAAGTGCTTTGCTGGAGCAGATGCATGAGAAGATGTTTTTGATGACTGTTGCAGTTAAAAACTTTGGACAAACAGCGAATACCCATATAGAAACCATTCAGGAACCAGCCCAGGAACTTGTTTTGACAGGGCAAGCGCAAGTGCAGAAGATAATGGAGGAAGTTGCTGTTGAACCTCAAGTAACACAAATGGAGAGATCCGAGGCCTTGCAGGAGTATAAGCCGCTGTTCTTGAAGTTTGAATCTGGAGTGGACCGGGGGGGTCTGGAGTTGTGAGGGCTCTTAATTTTGGAAGGACTTTGAAACATGCTTTTAAATACTTTCTGGATTACAGTGCTGACTGTGGGGAATGGGACTGTGGGGAATGGGCTGATCTGCTGAGGAGAGATGGAGATATTTTTGGATTGGAGTCCTCCGAGACCTACCCCCAATGAGAAAGGAAAGAAATTAAGAAAAAGATCAACAAAAGACAAAGTAAAGTGCAGGTATAAACAAGAAGAAGATCTGCAGAAGGGACATGGAAAAGACTTAAGAACCTCGGACATAAGATCACCAGGTTGATGGACTAGATGGACGGAATAGAAAGGACTGACAAAACCCGAGACCAGGAAGAAGAGACGATGGATGAAGATTGGAAGAAAGTTTTAAAAATTTATTTAGAAAAGTATCGTAAAATTAATGAGTATTAGAAAAATGTTGGAATGAAATTATTTGGCTTTAGCAGAAATGTTAAAAGAAGTATGTAAGAATATGTTATGGTTAAAAGAATTTGGTATATATAAGATTTAAGTTTTAAGTTTTAGGGTTTTTTATGGTAAGATAAGGTTAAATTAGATTAAGGTAATTTAATGACAGAATATTGTGAAAGATGGAAAGGATTTGCTGAGATAATTAAAAACTAGAATACAAAAAAGGGAGGTGTGAGGAGGTCAATGAAATAAGTTATTGAAAGTTAAGGATTTGGGAATATTGGATTTGTTTTTAATTTTTTTGTTTATTTTTGCTTTTTGCTTTTGATGCATTGTGTGTTTTGTTTTTTCTTTTTGACTTTGTTTTTTATTGATTGGTATTGTTTAATTGTTATTTTTATCTACTTCTTTCTTTTTCTCTTTCTCTTGTTTTTTCCTTCTTTTTTCTTTGTAACTTTAAAATTCTCAATAAATATCATTTTTAAAAAAAGAGAGAATTCCTGGAGAACAGGCGAAGTCCCGGCAGACTGGAGGAGGGCAAATGTTGTCCCTAGTTTCAAAAAGGGGAAAAGAGAGGACCCAAATACTCACCGCCCAGTCAGTCTGACATCAATACCAGGAAGATTCTGGAGCAGATCATTAGCAAACAGTCTGTGAGCACCTAGAAAGGAATGCTGTGATCACCAATATTCAGCATGGATGTCTGAAAATAAGTCATGTCAGACTAACCTGATCTCGTTTTTTGACAGAATTACAAGCCTGGTAGATGAAGGGAACGCAGTGGATGTAGCCTACCTTGATTTCAGCAAGGCATTTGACAAGGTGCCCCATGATATTCTTTTAAAGAAGCTGGTAAAATGCGGTCTTGACTATGCTACCACTCAGTGGATTTGTAACTGGCTGACTGACCGAACCCAAAGGGTGCTCATCAATGGTTCCTCTTCATCCTGGAGAAGAGTGACTAGTGGGTGCCACAGGGTTCTGTCTTGGGCCCGGTCTTATTCAACATCTTTATCAACGACTTGGATGATGGACTCAAGGGCATCCTGATCAAATTTGCAGATGACACCAAACTGGGAGGGGTGGCTAACACCCCAGAGGACAGGATCACACTTCAAAACGACCTTGACAGATTAGAGAACTGGGCCAAAACAAACAAGATGAATTTTAACAGGGAGAAATGTAAAGTATTGCACTTGGGCAAAAAAATGAGAGGCACAAATACAAGATGGGTGACACCTTGCTTGAGAGCAGTACATGTGAAAAGGATCTAGGAGTCTTGGTTGACCACAAACTTGACATGAGCCAACAGTGTGACGCGGCAGCTAAAAAAGCCAATGCAATTCTGGGCTGCATCAATAGGAGTATAGCATCTAGATCAAGGGAAGTAATAGTGCCACTGTATTCTGCTCTGGTCAGACCTCACCTGGAGTACTGTGTCCAGTTCTGGGCAGAAGCAGGAAGGGAGGAGGGATGGGCTCAGTGCTCTTGGCTTTGCAAAGGTTAGTGACGCCCGCCCTATGGAACGCCCTCCCTTCAGATGTAAAGGAAATAAGCAGATTATATTATGAAGCAGCATGTCTTACTTAGATTTGAGACTGGATTAAATTAGAAAAGGAGGAGGCAATAGAGTTGGAAGGACATGATAACAGATTTGGCTGGCACGCATACTTGTGGTACGGGAAAGAGAAAGTGCACAAAGGATTCCGTAACCACATGATAAGAAAATCTTTAATAAAAGTATGGGGGGGGGGGGAATATAAAGATTTATTAGAACAAAAAACTCCATGGTGGCTTTCCCCTATTGAAGCATCTTCACTTGAATTGACAATTAAGAAACAAATATGGCCAACATAGAGAACTATAAATAGAACAAGAAGGAAAGTTAAAATTAAAAAGTTACGATGAGTTGAAGGAGCACCTTCAGAGTTGGTTACATCATAGACAACTAAATGAAATCTTTAAGGAAGATAGTAAGAAAGGTTTTAGCTACACAGTCTCCAGATTCCAAAAAGATATTATAGAAGATAATTCAAAATTACTAAAGAAGGCGTATAATATATTACTGGAATGGGAAACCAAGGGTGAAGAAGTTAAATCAATAATGATTAAGTGGGCACAAGATCTAGGTCACACTATACAATTCAAAGACTAGGAAAAATTGTGGAAAGTGATTTTGAAATTCACAGATTGCATACTGTTGAAAGAAATTTATATGAAAATGATTTACAGATGGTATATTACACTGACAAAATTGGCAAAAATGTATAGAACAGAACAAAATAATTGTTGGAGGTGTAAAGAAAGGGAAGGTACATTTTACCCTATGTGGTGGGAATGCAGAATTATCAAAAACTTTTGGGAGATGATATATAATGAATTTTTTAAAATGTTTAAAATAACATTTGTTTAAAAAAACACAGCAGCTTTCCTGTTAAGTATTTTAGGTCAAGAATTGCCGAAATAAAAATGGAAATTATTTCTTCTCTTCTTTGGCGATCGCTCGTAGCCGAGTAAGATTGTCTTCCATAAACACAGTTTTAACAATGAGTCCGTAAGTGACCATGGAGGCCAATTCTGGATCCCCACGTCCTTCCACAGTGGGGACATTGGTTTCCGGATGGGAGTTGATCACGGTTGGATTTGCCACATGTGCCTTCCTCTTAGCACATTTCTCCCTTGCGTCCTGAGTTTGAGTGTCTTCAAAGCCCATGACACCTTTGGTAAATGTATGCTACAACAGCGGCAAGAATTTTAAAAGCTCAAAGCTGGAAGACTGGAGAAGTACCATCGAAAGTACAACGGCAAGAAAAACTGATGAACTATGCAGAACTAAGTTAACAGACAAATTGTGTGAAAAAGACAATAGTGACTTTAAAAAAGAATGGGAACCTTTTACAATATACTTGCAGAAATAAAAAAAAGAAATGGACACATTGGCTGGATTTAAATAAACATTTACAACTTCCTTTAACAAGAAGAAGAATAACAACGTGGCAACATTTTATGGTATATAAACAGCAGAATGTATCATTTAATGTCACTTAATGCTGCACTAACTTATGCAGCTACGGTTACCTAAAAATCGGGGAGTACATTAGGATTTTTATCCATCCAAGCTGCTCCAGCAAGTGGTACTATGATTTGTATATATCATGTGAGTGTCTGAGAGAGTGTGAGAAAGGAAGTCCGTGTTATCTTTCTTCTGAGTACTATTGGAAGTTAGTTTCACTTCTGTGTGTGTCGCAGTTCTGTACTGGTGTTGTACTGATGGAGTTTCTGTATATGAAACTGTAAATAAGGTAGTTTTAGAACTACAGCTGAGTCTTCTGCTATGATATGCTAGAAGACTGGCGTGCTCTTTTCAGGAGAGAAGAGTTGCTTGTTACCAGCTGCTCTGGACTGAAGAATATTTACAGCCAGAGAGAGCCACCGGAAACGCTCTGGAGACTTGGGAAGTTTGCAGCCTTCCCAGGGCGTTTTCCAACACTTTCTGATAGTAAAAGCGAACTGTGAAAAGGAATCCCCTCATAAAGGGGTGGAATATCCTTCATTGGGGTTTTTTAAGAAGAAGTTGGATTATTTGGTGGGCCAAATTCCAGACACTAAGACTTTTTCTCCCCTGTATGAATTCTTTGATGAGAAGTGAGACTATCCTTCCGACTGAACCTCTTTCCACACTCCAAGCAGTGATAGGGTTTCTGCCTTACATGAATTCTTTTATGGCTCTTGAGATGGGCACTTTGACAGAAGCTCATCCCACATTCCAAGCACTGATAGGGTATGAATTCTCTGATGGATTCTGAGATTGATATTCTGACAGAAACGCTTTCCACATTCCAAACAATGATAGGGTTTGTGCCCTACATGAATCTAATCCAGACTAACTGCAAGGGAGACGGGGGTTCCCCACTACTATTCTGCCACATACGCATGAATCCTTACTATGAAACAGCTACATATTGTTAAACTTTAGAAATTCATAAGAAGTCACATCATTGTGAATCTTCTCAGTTCCAATGGCATTTAGGACTCAGGGAAGTGAGGCTTAAGGGTAGGGGTGAGTGAGCCCACCATAATCCAGAGATGTATAGGGCCTTCCCAAGGAGTCATGACCGGTGAGATCCTGCCCCAAGAGTGGCAAACAGATAACAATCTAAATCATAATGCCTACCCACTCTATAGTGGGACCAAGCCCAGACAAGACCAAGGGGTGTGTTTGAACTGTCCATGATTTCCTTTGCAATGTGATGGAGTATATTTGATTGACGGGTCCATGCCTGGAGCTCAGTTTCTACCTGAGACCACACCTTTTCTGTGACAGATCTATAATGTCTTGAGGATGCTTCTGGAAACGTATTATGGGAAACCCTAATCGCAGAGGGGACCATCAGGGAAGGGAGAGACTCCATGGGGGCCTCTTACATTTTTCTAAAAGAGTATTATTCACAATCATGTTTGTCATGTGTTCTGTATAGATTGTCTTAATTCCCTTCAGAAAAGTATCTCCAAACTCCATTGTTTTCTAATACCTTGGAAGCTCACTCTGGAATCCGAGAGGAAAAGTTTGCAGACCTGCCACCTAGAGCCCCTCCTTCCCCTCCCTGCATTGCCTCATCCCCTTCAGAACAAGATCCTGGAGTCCTTAAAGCGCCTTTCCATCCTCTCCCGTCAAGCAATGCAGCTCCGTTCCTATGTTTTTTTTTTAATAAGATATTTATTAAGATTTTCAAGATATTACAAAATAAAAATAGAAAAAAGAAAAATACAAAATAAAAATAGTTAAAAACAACTCAATCTTTCCATTACTTATTTTTCATTAGCTTGTTTCCCGGACCTCCTCACGCCTCCCTTTTTTGTATTCCAGTTCAGTTTGCTGGTTCAGCAAATCCTTCCCTCTTTGTTTATCCTAATCTTTAATCTTAAAATATTGTAACATTAAATTTTTACCTGTTAGTAATCCATTTTTCATATTCCCTTATAGTATTGCAGCTAAAAACCACTTAGTTTCTATCCAACATCATTCTAACATTCATTAATTTTACAATATTTCTGTAAATAGTCTTTAAATTTCTTCCAATCTTCTTCCACCAACTCTTCTCCCTGGTCTCGGATTCTGCCAGTCATTTCCGCCAGTTCCATATAGTCAATCACCTTCATCTGCCATTCTTCCAGAGTGGGTAGATCTTGTGTCTTCCAATACTTTGCAATGAGTATTCTTGCTGCTGTTGTGGCATACATAAAAAAAGTTCTATCCTTCTTTGGCACAAATTGGCCGACTATGCCCAGGAGAAAGGCCTCTGGTTTCTTCAAGAAGGTATATTTAAATACTTTTTTCAATTCATTATAGATCATCTCCCAGAAAGCCTTAATCCTTGGGCACGTCCACCAAAGGTGAAAGAATGTACCTTCAGTTTCTTTACATTTCCAACATTTATTATCGGGCAAATGATAGATTTTTGCAAGCTTGACTGGAGTCATGTACCACCTGTATACCATTTTCATAATATTCTCTCTTAAGGCATTACATGCCGTAAACTTCATACCTGTGGTCCATAACTGTTCCCAGTCAGCCATCATTATATTATGTCCAACATCTTGAGCCCATTTAATCATAGCAGATTTCACCGTTTCATCCTGAGTATTCCATTTCAACAGCAAGTTATACATCTTTGACAAAATCTTAGTTTTGGGTTCTAACAGTTCTGTTTCTAATTTTGATTTTTCCACCTGGAAGCCAATTTTCTTGTCCGAATTATATGCCTCCATTATCTGATAATAATGAAGCCAATCTCGCACTTTGTTTTTAGTTTCTCAAAACTCTGCAATTTCAGTCTATCTCCCTCTTGTTCCAGAATTTCCCAATATTTCGGCCATTTGGCCTCCATATTGAGCTTTTTCTGTGCTTTTGCTTCCATCGGTGACAGCCACCTTGGGGTTTTGTTTTCCAATAAATCCTTATATCTTATCCAAACATTAAATAGCGCTTTCCTGACAATATGATTCTTAAATGCTTTATGTGCTTTGACCTTATCATACCACAAATATGCCTGCCATCCAAATACATTATTGAAGCTTTCTAAATCCAAAATGTCTGTGTTTTCAAGAAGCAGCCATTCTTTCAGCCAGCAAAAAGCTGCTGATTCATAATAAAGTTTAAGGTCTGGCAGGGCAAATCCACCTCTTTCCTTTGCATCCGCTTATATTTTAAATTTTATTCTAGGCTTCTTGCCCTGCCAGACAAATCTAGAAATATCTCTCTGCCACTTCTTGAAGCAATCCATTTTGTCCACAATTTGCAATGTTTGAAACAAAAACAACATTCTAGGCAATACATTCATTTTTATCGCAGCAATACGGCCTAGCAATGAAAGCTTCAAATTTGACCAAATTTCTAAGTCTTTTTTCACTTCTGTCCAACATTTTTCATAATTGTCTTTGAATAAGTTCCCATTTTTATCTGTCATATTAATCCCAAGGTATTTCACTTTCTTGACCACTGTTAAACCTTTCTCATTCTGAAACCTTTCTCTTTCAATCACTGTTAAGTTTTTCTCTAAAACCTTTGTTTTTAACTTATTCAGTTTAAATCCTGCAACTTGACCAAATTCTTGAATCAGTTCCAAAACTCTTTTAGTACTAGATTCTGGCTCCTGTAATGTCAATACTAAATCGTTTGCAAAAGCTCTCAGTTTATACTGTCTAGCTCCGACTTGTATACCTTTAACCAACTGGTCCCTTCTAATCATATTCAACAAAACCTCCAGGACTGATATAAAAGCTATGGGGAAATTGGGCAACCTTGTCGTGTCCCTTTTTCTATCATGAATTCCTCCGTCACCTCATTATTAACAATTAACTTGGCCTTTTGTTCAGAATAAATTGCACCTATACCATTTTCAAATCCTTCACCCACCCCCAACCCCTGTAAGTTCTTTCTTCTTCGCAGCTCCGTTCCTTTGAAACCTTCTCCACGGGGAGCAGCAGGAGGAGCCCCAGGCGTTGCCCCTGCCCAGAGAGGCTTCCTTGGGGTTCTGGGGTGGAGACCTGAGCTGATCTGGAGGAGGATCTGGCAGGGGGAAAGGACGGCCTGGCAGGGGCTCCCCATTTCAAGGGGGATTCTGGCGATCCCCCCCAGACTCCTCCCTCCTTTCCCAAGGAGGAAGCAGCGCGTGGATGCAAAGGAGGAGCAGAGCAGCAGACCTCCTGGAAACTCGCTCCCTCCCTGGTTTGGCAGAGAGGAATGGGGGGCAGCAGGGCCCTCTGCTCCCAGACTTGGGGGTCTCCCCCTGCCATTCAGAAGCAGAACCCCCCCCCCCGCAGCCCTGGGACCCCCTTCTCCCCCAGGCACCTCAAGGGGGAAGAGAGAGGAGACTCACCGGACTCTCCCCAGGAGGGAAACCGAGGCAGCACGTGGAGGAGACAGTCAAGAGATGCCGGAAGGGGCTGGGCACGGAGGGAGGCGATTCTGCTTTGGAGGACCTGACCCGTCGCTCTACTCCCTGTCCTCTCTAGCACTTCGCAAACTGAGCACAGCCAGTTCTCCCTCCCTCCTGGATCCCAAGGAAAGGCTGGAAGGGAGAAGAGGTGGAAGTCTTCCTAGTGGGAGGAGGTGCCTTGGGCTCAGAAATGGCTCTGTCAAGGCACCACCTCAAAAAACAACAACAATCCAGCTCAGCGAGTGCGGGGGGGGGGGGGGGCTTCCCAGCCCGGAAATCCCTCAGCTCCCGAAAATCATCTCTCTCCCGTGTCTGCCTGCATCAGATGGGGCTGCATAGCAGTGTTTCCAAAAGTGATGAGACTAGTGAGCGGATCTTACGGAAATTAATGCCGTGTTCTTATAAATGCCCTGGGATAAGTGCATTCACACATACAAGGGTTCACAAAGCGGCCGAAACTCCTGCGTGTAACTCTAGGTGATGTAATAGGAACCCTTTTGCTGGGAGTTTCTTGAAGGGATCTGCTTCACTTGGAAAGCCAAGGAACAAAAGTGTGTAGAAATTCTGAAAGCAGAGGAATTCTGGAGGAAGAATTAAAAGGAAGTGGGAGATCCTGAACAGGTGGAATCTAATGAAGAAGAGTAAGTCAAATTATTGGGGCTGGACGTGTGTTGTTTTCTTTTGAAAAAGAAAGACTTGAGTTTATAAAATATGGCTTATAAATTTGACTAAGTATGAAATCCAAAAGGCATAAAATAACAGAAGTATTAAGAAAGCAGAAATGAGACTTAATAAGCTTGCAGGGGACCCAATGCAATGAGGGTTAGGTTAGGGTTAGGCCTGGGGTTAGGGCCAGGGGTTAGGGTCAGGGCTAGGCTAGGGCTAGGCTAGGCTAGGCTAGGGCCAGGCCAGGCTAGGCTAGGGGCTGAGGCTAGGCCAGGGCCAGGCTAGGGGCCAGGCTGGGGCCGGGGCTGGGGCTGGGCTAGGGCTAGGCCAGGCCAGGGCCTAGGCCAGGGCTAGGGCCAGGCCAGGGCCTAGGCCAGGCCAGGGCAGGCTAGGGCCAGGCCAGGCCAGGGCCAGGTGAGTGGCCAGGCTGGGGCCAGGCCAGGCCAGGCCAGGCCAGGCCAGGGCCAGCTAGGCCAGGGCCAAGATCAGAATGTAACAAAATGACGTAGGCCAGGGCCAGGCCAGCTGAGGCCAGGCCAGGCCAGGGCCAGGCCAGGCCAGGCCAGGCCAGGTGGTCAGGCCAGGCCAGGCCAGGGCCTGGGCCAGGGCCAGGCCAGGCAGGGGCAGGCCAGGCCAGGCCAGGCCTGGGCCAGGCCAGGCCCAGGCCAGGCCAGGCCAGGCCAGGCCAGGCCAGGCCAGGCCAGGCCAGGCCAGGCCAGGCCAGGCCAGGGCCAGGCCTAGGCCCAGGCCCAGGCCCAGGCCCAGGCCAGGCCAGGCCAGGCCAGGCCAGGCCAGGCCAGGCCAGGCCAGGCCAGGCCAGGGCCAGGCCAGGCCAGGGCCAGGCCAGGGCCAGGCCAGGCCAGGGCCAGGGCCAGGCCAGGGCCAGGCCAGGCCAGGGCCAGGCCAGGCCAGGCCAGGCTAGGCCAGGCCAGGCCAGGCCAAGGCCAGGCCAGGCCAGGCCAGGCCAGGCCAGGCCAGGCCAGGCCAGGCCAGGCCAGGCCAGGCCAGGCCAAGGCCAGGCCAGGGCCAGGCCAGGCCAGGCCAGGCCAGGCCAGGCCAGGCCAGGCCAGGCCAGGCCAGGGCCGAGGCCAGGCCAGGCCAGGCCAGGCCAGGCCAGGCCAGGCCAGGCCAGGCCAGGCCAGGCCAGGCCAGGCCAGGCCAGTGCCAGGCCAGGCCAGGGCCAGGCCAGGCCAGGCCAGGCCAGGCCAGGCCAGGCCAGGCCAGGCCAGGCCAGGCCAGGCCAGGCCAGGCCAGGCCAGGCCAGGCCAGGCCAGGCCAGGCCAGGGCCAGGCCAGGCCAGGCCAGGCCAGGCCAGGCCAGGGCCAGGCCAGGCCAGGCCAGGCCAGGCCAGGCCAGGCCAGGCCAGGCCAGGCCAGGCCAGGCCAGGCCAGGCCAGGCCAGGCCAGGCCAGAAGCCAGGCCAGGGCCAGGCCAGGCCAGGCCAAGAAGAAGCCAGGCCAGGCTAGGGCCAGGCCAGGCCAGGCCAGGCCAGGCCGAGGCCAGGCCAGGCCAGGCCAGGCCAGGCCAGGCCAGGCCAGGCCAGGTCAGGCCAGGGCCAGGCCAGGCCAGGCCAGGGCCAGGCTGGGGCCAGCCAGGCTGGGCCAAATGAGGCCAGGCCAGGCCAGGCTAGGCCAGGCCAGGCCAGGCCAGGCCAGGCCAGGCCAGGCCAGGCCAGGCCAGGCCAGGCCAGGCCAGGCCAGGCCAGGCCAGGCCAGGCCAGGCCAGGCCAGGCCAGGCCAGGCCAGGCCAGGCCAGGCCAGGCCAGGCCAGGCCAGGCCAGGCCAGGCCAGGCCAGGCCAGGGCCAGGCCAGGCCAGGCCAGGGCCAGGCCAGGCCAGGCCAGGCCAGGCCAGGCCAGGCCAGGCCAGGCCAGGCCAGGCCAGGGCCAGGCCAGGCCAGGGCCAGGCCAGGCCAGGCCAGGCCAGGCCAGGCCAGGCCAGGCCAGGCCAGGCCAGGCCAGGCCAGGCCAGGGCCAGGCCAGGCCAGGCCAGGGGCCAGGCCAGGCCAGGGCCAGGCCAGGGCCAGGCCAGGTCAGGCCAGGCCAGGCCAGGCCAGGCCAGGCCAGGCTAGGGCCAGGGCAGGGGCAGGCCGGGGCCGGGGCCAGAGTCAGTCAGCATGGGCCAGGGTCAGGCCAGGGTCAGGCCAGGTCAGGCCAGTCGAGGCTGGGGCCAGCCGGGGTCAGGCTAGGTCTAGGCAGCCAGGCTAGGCCAGGGCTAGGCCAGGCCAGGCCAGGCTAGGCCAGGCCAGGCCAGGCCAGGCCAGGCCAGGCCAGGGCCAGGCTAGGCCAGGCCAGGCCAGGCCAGGCCAGGGGCCAGGCCAGGCTAGGGCCAGCCAGGGCCAGTCAGGCCAGGGTCAGGCCAGGCTGGGGCAGTGAGGCTAGGCCAGCTAGGGTCAGGCCAGGGTCAGGCAGGCCAGTAGGCTGGGGCCAGAGCTAGGTCAGGCTGGGGCCAGTAGGCCAGGTCAGGCCAGGCCAGGCCATGTCAGGCCAGGCCAGGCCAGGCAAGACCAGGCAAGGCAAGGCCAGGGCCAGGCCAGGCCAGGCCAGAGCCAGGCCAGGGTCAGGCCAGGGCCAGGCCAGGCCAGGCCAGGGCCAGGCCAGGCCAGGCCAGGCCAGGGCCAGGCCAGGCCAGGCCAGGCCAGGGCCAGGCCAGGGCCAGGCCAGGGTCCAGGGTCCGGGTCCGGGCTAGGGTCCGGTCCGGGTCCGGGTCCGGTCCGGGTCCGGGTCCGGGTCCGGGTCCGGTCCGGGTCCGGGTCCGGTCCGGGTCAGGGTCAGGGTCCGGGTCCGGGTCCGGGTCCGGGTCCGGGTCCGGGTCCGGGTCTGGTCCAGGCCAGGGCCAGGCTAGGCCAGGCCAGGCCAGGCCAGGGCCAGGCCAGGCCAGGCCAGGGGCCAGGCTAGGCCAGGCTAGGCCAGGGCCAGGCCAGGCTAGGCTAGGCCAGGCTAAGCAGGCCAGGCCAGGCCAGGCCAGGCCAGGCCAGGCTAGGCCAGGCCAGGCCAGGCCAGGCCAGGCCAGGCCAGGCCAGGCCAGGCCAGGCCAGGCCAGGCCAGGCCAGGCCAGGCCAGGGCCAGGCCAGGCCAGGCCAGGCCAGGCCAGGCCAGGCCAGGCCAGGCCAGGCCAGGCCAGGCTAGGGCTAGGCCAGGCCAGGGCCAGAAGCCAGGCCAGGCCAGGCCAGGCCAGGCCAGGCCAGGCCAGGCCAGGCCAGGCCAGGCCAGTGCCAGGCCAGGCCAGGCCAGGCCAGGCCAGGCCAGGCCAGGCCAGGCCAGGGCCAGGCCAGGCCAGGCCAGGCCAGGCCAGGCCAGGCCAGGCCAGGCCAGGCCAGGCCAGGCCAGGCCAGGCCAGGCCAGGCCAGGCCAGGCCAGGCCAGGCCAGGCCAGGCCAGGCCAGGCCAGGCCAGGCCAGGCCAGGCCAGGCCAGGGCCAGGCCAGGCCAGGCCAGGCCAGGCCAGGCCAGGGCCAGGCCAGGCCAGGCCAGGCCAGGCCAGGCCAGGCCAGGCCAGGCCAGGCCAGGCCAGGCCAGGCCAGGCCAGGCCAGGCCAGGCCAGGCCAGGCCAGGCCAGGCCAGGCCAGGCCAGGCCAGGCCAGGCCAGGCCAGGCCAGGCCAGGCCAGGCCAGGCCAGGCCAGGCCAGGCCAGGCCAGGCCAGGCCAGGCCAGGCCAGGCCAGGCCAGGCCAGGGCCAGGCCAGGCCAGGGCCAGGCCAGGCCAGAAGCCAGGCCAGGCCAGGCCAGGCCAGGCCAGGGCCAGGCCAGGCCAGGCCAGGCCAGGCCAGGCCAGGCCAGGCCAGGCCAGGCCAGGCCAGGCCAGGCCAGGCCAGGCCAGGGCCAGGCCAGGCCAGGCCAGGCCAGGCCAGGCCAGGCCAGGCCAGGCCAGGCCAGGCCAGGCCAGGCCAGGCCAGGCCAGGCCAGGCCAGGCCAGGCCAGGCCAGGCCAGGCCAGGCCAGGCCAGGCCAGGCCAGGCCAGGCCAGGCCAGGCCAGGCCAGGCCAGGCCAGGCCAGGCCAGGCCAGGGGCCAGGCCAGGCCAGGCCAGGCCAGGCCAGGCCAGGCCAGGCCAGGCCAGGGCCAGGCCAGGCCAGGCCAGGCCAGGCCAGGCCAGGCCAGGCCAGGCCAGGCCAGGCCAGGCCAGGCCAGGCCAGGCCAGGCCAGGCCAGGCCAGGCCAGGCCAGGCCAGGCCAGGGCCAGGCCAGGCCAGGCCAGGCCAGGCCAGGCCAGGCCAGGCCAGGCCAGGCCAGGGCCAGGCCAGGCCAGGCCAGGCCAGGCCAGGCCAGGCCAGGCCAGGCCAGGCCAGGCCAGGCCAGGCCAGGCCAGGCCAGGCCAGGCCAGGCCAGGCCAGGCCAGGCCAGGCCAGGCCAGGCCAGGCCAGGCCAGGCTAGGCCAGGCCAGGCCAGGCCAGGCCAGGCCAGGCCAGGCCAGGCCAGGCCAGGCCAGGCCAGGCCAGGCCAAGAAGCCAGGCCAGGCCAGGCCAGGCCAGGCCAGGCCAGGCCAGGCCAGGCCAGGCCAGGGCCAGGCAGCTAGGCCAGGCCAGGCCAGGCCAGGCCAGGCCAGGCCAGGCCAGGCCAGGCTCAGGCCAGGGGCCAGGCCAGGCCAGGCCAGGCCAGGCTAGGCCAGGCTAGGCCAGGCCAGGCCAGGTCAGGCCAGGCCAGGCCAGGCCAGGCCAGGCCAGGCCAGGCCAGGTCAGGCCAGGCCAGGCCAGGGCCAGGCCAGGCCAGGCCAGGCTAGGCCAGGCCAGGCCAGGCCAAGAAGCTAGGCCAGGCCAGGCCAGGCCAGGCCAGGCCAGGCCAGGCCAGGCCAGGCCAGGCCAGGCCAGGGCCAGGCCAGGCCAGGCCAGGGCCAGGCTGAAGAAGCCAGGCCAGGCCAGGCCAGGCCAGTGGCCAGGCCAAGGCCAGGCCAGGCCAGCCAAGGCCAGGCCAGCCAAGGCACGGCCAGGCCAGGCCAGGCCAGGCCAGGCCAGGCCAGGCCAGGCCAGGCCAGGCCAGGCCAGGCCAGGCCAGGCCAGGCCAGGCCAGGCCAGGCCAGGGCCAGGCCAGGCCAGGCCAGGCCAGGCCAGGCCAGGCCAGGCCAGGCCAGGCCAGGCCAGGCCAGGCCAGGCCAGGGCCAGGCCAGGCCAGGCCAGGCCAGGCCAGGCCAGGGCCAGGCCAGGCCAGGCCAGGCCAGGCCAGGGCCAGGCCAGGCCAGGCCAGTTGGCCAGGCCAGGCCAGGCCAGGCCAGGCCAGTGGCCAGGCCAGGCCAGGCCAGGCCAGGCCAGGCCAGGCCAGCTGGCCAGGCCAGGCCAGGCCAGGCCAGGCCAGGCCAGGCCAGGCCAGGCCAGGCCAGGCCAGGCCAGGCCAGGCCAGGCCAGGCCAGGCCAGGGCCAGGCCAGGCCAGTGCTAGGCCAGGCCAGGCCAGGCCAGGCCAGGCCAGGCCAGGCCAGGCCAGGCCAGGCCAGGCCAGGCCAGGCCAGGCCAGGCCAGGCCAGGGCCAGGCCAGGCCAGGCCAGGCCAGGCCAGGCCAGAGCCAGGCCAGGCCAGGCCAGGCCAGGCCAGGCCAGGCCAGTGCCAGGCCAGGCCAGGCCAGGCCAGGCCAGGCCAGGCCAGGCCAGGCCAGGCCAGGGCCAGGCCAGGCCAGGCCAGGCCAGGCCAGGCCAGGCCAGGCCAGGCCAGGCCAGGCCAGGCCAGGCCAGGCCAGGCCAGGCCAGGCCAGGCCAGGCCAGGCCAGGCCAGGGCCAGGCCAGGCCAGGCCAGGCCAGGCCAGGCCAGGCCAGGCCAGGCCAGGGCCAGGCCAGGCCAGGCCAGGCCAGGCCAGGCCAGGCTGCAGGCCAGGCCAGGCCAGGCCAGGCCAGGCCAGGCCAGGCCAGGCCAGGCCAGGCCAGGCCAGGCCAGGCCAGGCCAGGCCAGGCCAGGCCAGGCCAGGCCAGGCCAGGCCAGGCCAGGCCAGGCCAGGCCAGGCCAGGCCAGGCCAGGCCAGGCCAGGCCAGGCCAGGCCAGGCCAGGCCAGGCCAGGCCAGGCCAGGCCAGGCCAGGCCAGGCCAGGCCAGGCCAGGCCAGGCCAGGCCAGGCCAGGCCAGGCCAGGCCAGGCCAGCCAGGCCAGGCCAGGCCAGGCCAGGCCAGGCCAGGCCAGGCCAGAAGCAGGCCAGGCCAGGCCAGGCCAGGCCAGGCCAGGCCAGGCCAGGCTAGGGCCAGGCCAGGCCAGGCTAGGCCAGGCCAGGCCAGGCCAGGCCAGGCCAGGCCAGGCCAGGCCAGGCCAGGCCAGGCCAGGCCAGGCCAGGCCAGGCCAGGCCAGGCCAGGCTGGCCAGGCCAGGCCAGGCCAGGCCAGGCCAGGCCAGGCCAGGCCAGGGCCAGGCCAGGCCAGGCCAGGGCCAGGCCAGGCCAGGCCAGGCCAGGCCAGGCCAGGGCCAGGCCAGGCCAGGCCAGGCCAGGCCAGGCCAGGCCAGGCCAGGCCAGGCCAGGGCCAGGCCAGGCCAGGCCAGGCCAGGCCAGGCCAGGCCAGGCCAGGCCAGGGCCAGGCCAGGCCAGGCCAGGCCAGGCTAGTGCCAGGCCAGGCCAGGCCAGGCCAGGCCAGGGCCAGGCCAGGCCAGGCTAGGCCAGGCCAGGCCAGGCCAGGCCAGGCCAGGCCAGGCCAGGCCAGGCCAGGCCAGGCCAGGCCAGGGCCAGGCCAGGCCAGGCCAGGCCAGGCCAGGCCAGGCCAGGCCAGGCCAGGCCAGGCCAGGCCAGGCCAGGCCAGGCCAGGCCAGGCCAGGCCAGGCCAGGCCAGGCCAGGCCAGGCCAGGCCAGGCCAGGCCAGGCCAGGCCAGGCCAGGCCAGGCCAGGCCAGGCCAGGCCAGGCCAGGCCAGGCTAGGCCAGGCCAGGCCAGGCCAGGCCAGGCCAGGCCAGGCCAGGCCAGGCCAGGCCAGGCCAGGCCAGGCCAGGCCAGGCCAGGCCAGGCCAGGCCAGGCCAGGCCAGGCCAGGCCAGGCCAGGCCAGGCCAGGCCAGGCCAGGCCAGGCCAGGCCAGGCCAGGCCAGGCCAGGCCAGGCCAGGCCAGGCCAGGCCAGGCCAGGCCAGGCCAGGCCAGGCCAGGCCAGGCCAGGCCAGGCCAGGCCAGGCCAGGCCAGGCCAGGCCAGGCCAGGCCAGGCCAGGCCAGGCCAGGCCAGGCCAGGGCCAGGGCCAGGCCAGGCCAGGCCAGGCCAGGCCAGGCCAGGGCCAGGCCAGGCCAGGCCAGGCCAGGCCAGGCCAGGCCAGGCCAGGCCAGGCCAGGCCAGGCCAGGCCAGGCCAGGCCAGGCCAGGCCAGGCCAGGCCAGGCCAGGCCAGGCCAGGCTAGGCTAGGCCAGAGCCAGGCCAGGCCAGGCCAGGCCAGGCCAGGCCAGGCCAGGCCGAGGCCAGGCCAGGCCAGAAGCCAGGCCAGGCCAGGCCAGGCCAGGCCAGGCCAGGCCAGGCCAGGCCAGGCCAGGCCAGGCCAGGCCAGGGGCCAGGCCAGGCCAGGCCAGGCCAGGCCAGGCCAGGCCAGGCCAGGCCAGGCCAGGCCAGGCCAGGCCAGGCCAGGCCAGGCCAGGCCAGGCCAGGCCAGGCCAGGCCAGGCCAGGCCAGGCCAGGGCCAGGCCAGGCCAGGCCAGGCCAGGCCAGGCCAGGCCAGGCCAGGCCAGGCCAGGCCAGGCCAGGCCAGGCCAGGCCAGGCCAGGCCAGGCCAGAAGAACTAGGCCAGGCCAGGCCAGGCCAGGCCAGGCCAGGCCAGGCCAGGCCAGGCCAGGCCAGGAGCCAGGCCAGGCCAGGCCAGGCCAGGCCAGGCCAGGCCAGGGCCAGGCCAGGCCAGGCCAGGCCAGGCCAGGCCAGGCCAGGCCAGGCCAGGCCAGGCCAGGCCAGGCCAGGCCAGGCCAGGCCAGGCCAGGCCAGGGCCAGGCCAGGCCAGGCCAGGCCAGGCCAGGGCTAGGCCAGGGCCAGGCCAGGCCAGGCCAGGCCAGGTCAGGCCAGAGGCCAGGCCAGGCCAGGCCAGGCCAGGCCAGGCCAGGCCAGGCCAGGCCAGGCCAGGCCAGGCCAGGCCAGGCCAGGCCAGGCCAGGCCAGGCCAGGCCAGGCCAGGCCAGGCCAGGCCAGGCCAGGCCAGGGCCAGGCCAGGCCAGGCTAGGCCAGGCCAGGCCAGGCCAGGCCAGGCCAGGCCAGGCCAGGCCAGGCCAGGCCAGGCCAGGCCAGGCCAGGCCAGGCCAGGCCAGGCCAGGCCAGGAGCCAGGCCAGGCCAGGCCAGGCCAGGCCAGGCCAGGCCAGGTCAGGCCAGGCCAGGCCAGGCCAGGCCAGGCCAGGTCAGGGCCAGGCCAGGCCAGGGCCAGGCCAGGCCAGGCCAGGCCAGGCCAGGCCAGGCCAGGCCAGGCCAGGCCAGGCCAGGCCAGGCCAGGCCAGGCCAGGCCAGGGCCAGGCCAGGCCAGGCCAGGCCAGGCCAGGCCAGGCCAGGCCAGGAGGCCAGAGGCCAGGCCAGGCCAGGCCAGGCCAGAAGATAGCCAGAGCCAGGCCAGGCCAGGCCAGCAGGCCAGGCCAGGCCAGGCCAGGCCAGGCCAGGCCAGGCCAGGCCAGGCCAGGCCAGGCCAGGCCAGGCCAGGCCAGGCCAGGCCAGGCCAGGCCAGGCCAGGCCAGGCCAGGCTGGGCCAGGCCAGGCCAGGCCAGGCCAGGCCAGGCCAGGCCAGGCCAGGCCAGGCCAGGCCAGGCCAGGCCAGGCCAGGCCAGGCCAGGCCAGGCCAGGCCAGGCCAGGCCAGGCCAGGGGCCAGGCCAGGCCAGGCCAGGCCAGGGCCAGGCCAGGCCAGGCCAGGCCAGGCCAGGCCAGGGCCAGGCCAGGCCAGGCCAGGCCAGGCCAGGCCAGGCCAGGCCAGGCCAGGCCAGGCCAGGCCAGGCCAGGCCAGGCCAGGGCCAGGCCAGGCCAGGCCAGGCCAGTGGCCAGGGCCAGGCCAGGCCAGGCCAGGCCAGGCCAGGCCAGGCCAGGCCAGGCCAGGCCAGGCCAGGCCAGGCCAGGCCAGGCCAGGCCAGGCCAGGCCAGGCCAGGCCAGGCCAGGCCAGGCCAGGCCAGGCCAGGCCAGGCCAGGCCAGGCCAGGCCAGGCCAGGCCAGGCCAGGCCAGGCCAGGCCAGGCCAGGCCAGGCCAGGCCAGGCCAGGGCCAGGCCAGGCCAGGCCAGGCCAGGCCAGGCCAGGCCAGGCCAGGCCAGGCCAGGCCAGGCCAGGCCAGGCCAGGCCAGGCCAGGGCCAGGCCAGGCCAGGCCAGGCCAGGCCAGGCCAGGCCAGGCCAGGCCAGGCCAGGCCAGGCCAGGGCCAGGCCAGGCCAGGCCAGGCCAGGCCAGGCCAGGCCAGGCCAGGGCCAGGCCAGGCCAGGGCCAGGCCAGGCCAGGCCAGGCCAGGCCAGGCCAGGCCAGGCCAGGCCAGGCCAGGCCAGGCCAGGCCAGGCCAGTGCCAGGCCAGGCCAGGCCAGGCCAGGCCAGGCCAGGCCAGGCCAGGGCCAGGCCAGGCCAGGCCAGGGCCAGGCCAGGCCAGGCCAGGCCAGGCCAGGCCAGGCCAGGCCAGGCCAGGCCAGGCCAGGCCAGGCCAGGCCAGGCCAGGCCAGGCCAGGCCAGGCCAGGGCCAGGCCAGGCCAGGCCAGGCCAGGCCAGGCCAGGCCAGGCCAGGGCCAGGCCAGGCCAGGCCAGGCCAGGCCAGGCCAGGCCAGGGCCAGGCCAGGCCAGGCCAGGCCAGGCCAGGCCAGGCCAGGCCAGGCCAGGCCAGGCCAGGCCAGGCCAGGCCAGGCCAGGCCAGGCCAGGCCAGGCCAGGCCAGGCCAGGCCAGGCCAGGCCAGGCCAGGCCAGGCCAGGCCAGGCCAGGCTAGGCCAGGCCAGGCCAGTCCAGGCCAGGCCAAGCCAGGCCAGGCCAGGCCAGGCCAGGCCAGGGCCAGGCCAGGCCAGGCCAGGCCAGGCCAGGCCAGGCCAGGCCAGGCCAGGCCAGGCCAGGCCAGGCCAGGCCAGGGCCAGGCCAGGCCAGGCCAGGCCAGGCCAGGGCCAGGCCAGGCCAGGCCAGGGCCAGGGCCAGGCCAGGCCAGGCCAGGCCAGGGCCAGGCCAGGCCAGGCCAGGCCAGGCCAGGCCAGGCCAGGCCAGGCCAGGCCAGGCCAGGCCAGGCCAGGCCAGGCCAGGGCCAGGCCAGGCCAGGCCAGACCAGGTCAGTCCAGGCAATGCAAGGCCAGGCCAGACCAGACCAGGCCAGGCCAGGCCAGGCTAGGCCAGGCCAGGCCAAGAAGCCAGGCCAGGCCAGGCCAGGGCCAGGCCAGGCCAGGCCAGGCCAGGCCAGGCCAGGCCAGGCCAGGCCAGGCCAGGCCAGGCCAGGCCAGGCCAGAGCCAGGCCAGGGGCCAGGCCAGGCCAGGCCAGGGGCCAGGCCAGGCCAGGCCAGAGCCAGGCCAGGCCAGGCCAGGCCAGGCCAGGCCAGGGCCAGGCCAGGCCAGGCCAGGCTAGGCCAGGCCAGGCCAGGCCAGGCCAGGCCAGGCCAGGCCAGGCCAGGCCAGGCCAGGCCAGGCCAGGCCAGGCCAGGCCAGGCCAGGCCAGAAGCCAGGGCCAGGCCAGGCCAGGCCAGGCCAGGCCAGGCCAGGCCAGGCTCAGGCCAGGCCAGGGCCAGGCCAGGCCAGGCTCAGGCCAGGCCAGAGCCAGGCCAGGCCAGGCCAGGCCAGGCCAGGCCAGGCCAGGCCAGGCCAGGGCCAGGCCAGGCCAGGCCAGGCCAGGCCAGGCCAGGCCAGGCTCAGGGCCAGGCCAGGCCAGGCCAGGCCAGGCCAGGCCAGGCCAGTGGCCAGGCCAGGCCAGGCCAGGGCCAGGCCAGGCCAGGCCAGGCCAGGCCAGGCCAGGCCAGGCCAGGCCAGGCCAGGCCAGGCCAGGCCAGGCCAGGCCAGGCCAGGCCAGGCCAGGCCAGGCCAGGCCAGGCCAGGCCAGGCCAGGCCAGGCCAGGCCAGGCCAAAAGGCCAGGTCAGGCCAGGCCAGGTTAGGCCAGGCCAGGCCAGGCCAGAAGGCCAGGCCAGGCCAAGCCAGGCCAGCAGAGCCAGGCCAGGCCAGGCCAGGCCAGGCCAGGGCCAGGCCAGGCCAGGCCAGGCCAGGCCAGGCCAGAAGCCAGGCCAGGCCAGGCCAGGCCAGGCCAGGCCAGGCCAGGCCAGGCCAGGCCAGGCCAGGCCAGGCCAGGCCAGGCCAGGCCAGGCCAGGCCAGGCCAGGCCAGGCCAGGCCAGGCCAGGCCAGGGCCAGGCCAGGCCAGGCCAGGCCAGGCCAGGCCAGGCCAGGGGCCAGGCCAGGCCAGGCCAGGCCAGGCCAGGCCAGGCCAGGCCAGGCCAGGCCAGGCCAGGCCAGGCCAGGCCAGGCCAGGCCAGGCCAGGCCAGGCCAGGCCAGGCCAGGCCAGGCCAGGGCCAGGCCAGGCCAGGCCAGGCCAGGCCAGGCCAGGCCAGGCCAGGCCAGGCCAGGCCAGGCCAGGCCAGGCCAGGCCAGGCCAGGCCAGGCCAGGCCAGGCCAGGCCAGGCCAGGCCAGGCCAGGCCAGGCCAGGCCAGGGCCAGGCCAGGCCAGGCCAGGCCAGGCCAGGCCAGGCCAGGCCAGGGCCAGGCCAGGCCAGGCCAGGCCAGGCCAGGCCAGGCCAGGCCAGGCCAGGCCAGGGCCAGGCCAGGCCAGGCCAGGCCAGGCCAGGCCAGGCCAGGCCAGGCCAGGCCAGGCCAGGCCAGGCCAGGCCAGGCCAGGCCAGGCCAGGCCAGGGCCAGGCCAGGCCAGGCTAGGCCAGGCCAGGCCAGGCCAGGCCAGGCCAGGGCCAGGCCAGGCCAGGCTGTCAGGCCAGGCCAGGCCAGGCCAGGCCAGGCCAGGCCAGGCCAGGGCCAGGCCAGGCCAGGCCAGGCCAGGCCAGGCCAGGGCCAGGCCAGGCCAGGCCAGGCCAGGCCAGGCCAGGCCAGGCCAGGCCAGGCCAGGCCAGGCCAGGCCAGGCCAGGCCAGGCCAGGCCAGGCCAGGCCAGGCCAGGCCAGGCCAGGGCCAGGCCAGGCCAGGCCAGGCCAGGCCAGACCAGGCAATGCAAGGCCAGGCCAGACCAGGCCAGGCCAGGCCAGGCCAGGCCAGGCAAGGCAAGGCAAGGCAAGGCAAGGCAAGGCCAGGCCAGGCCAGGCCAGGCCAGGCCAGGCCAGGCCAGGCCAGGCCAGGCCAGGCCAGGGCCAGGCTAGGCCAGGCCAGGCCAGGCCAGGCCAGGCCAGGCCAGGCCAGGGGCCAGGCCAGGCCAGGCCAGGCCAGGCCAGGCCAGGCCAGGCCAGGCCAGGCTAGGCCAGGCCAGGCCAGGCCAGACCAGACCAGGCCAGGCCAGGCCAGGCAAGGCAAGGCAAGGCAAGGCAAGGCAAGGCCAGGCCAGGCCAGGCCAGGCCAGGCCAGGCCAGCTAGGCCAGGTAGGCCAGGCCAGGCCAGGCCAGGCCAGGCCAGGCCAGGCCAGGCCAGGCCAGGCCAGGCCAGGCCAGGCCAGGCCAGGCTAGGCCAGGCCAGGCCAGGCTGTGCCAGGCCAGGCCAGGCCAGGCCAGGGCCAGGCTAGGCTAGGCCAGGCCAGGCCAGGCCAGGCCAGGCCAGGCCAGGCCAGGGCCAGGCCAGGCCAGGCCAGGCCAGGCTAGGCCAGGCCAGGCCAGGCCAGGCCAGGCCAGGCCAGGCTCAGGCCAGGCCAGGCCAGGGCCAGGCCAGGCCAGGCCAGGCCAGGCCAGGGCCAGGCCAGGCCAGGCCAGGCCAGGCCAGGCCAGGCCAGGCCAGGCCAGGGCCAGGCCAGGCCAGGCCAGGCCAGGGCTAGGCCAGGCCAGGCCAGGAGCCAGGCCAGGCCAGGCCAGGCCAGGCCAGGCCAGGCCAGGCCAGGCCAGGCCAGGCCAGGCCAGGCCAGGCCAGGCCAGGCCAGGCCAGGCCAGGGCCAGGCCAGGCCAGGCCAGGCCAGGCTAGGCCAGGCTAGGCCAGGCCAGGCCAGGCCAGGCCAGGCCAGGCCAGGCCAGAGCCAGGCCAGGCCAGGCCAGGCCAGGCCAGGCCAGGCCAGGCCAGAAGCCAGGCCAGGCCAGGCCAGGCCAGGGCCAGGCCAGGCCAGGCCAGGCCAGGCCAGGCCAGGCCAGGCCAGGCCAGGCCAGGCCAGGCCAGGCCAGGCCAGGCCAGGCCAGGCCAGGCCAGGCCAGGCCAGGCCAGGCCAGGCCAGGCCAGGCCAGGCCAGGCCAGGCCAGGCCAGGGCCAGGCCAGGCCAGGCCAGGCCAGGCCAGGCCAGGCCAGGGCCAGGCCAGGCCAGGCTGAGGCCAGGCCAAGGCCAGGTTAGGCCAGGCCAGGCCAGGCCAGGCCAGGCCAGGCCAGGCCAGGCCAGGCCAGGCCAGGCCAGGCCAGGGCAGAAGGCTAGGCCAGGCCAGGCCAGGCCAGGCCAGGCCAGGCCAGGCCAGGCCAGGCCAGGCCAGGCCAGGCCAGGCCAGGCCAGGCCAGGCCAGGCCAGGCCAGGGCCAGGCCAGGCCAGGCCAGGCCAGGCCAGGCCAGGCCAGGCCAGGCCAGGCCAGGCCAGGCCAGGCCAGGCCAGGCCAGGCCAGGCCAGGCCAGGCCAGGCCAGGCCAGGCCAGGCCAGGCCAGGCCAGGCCAGGCCAGGCCAGGCCAGGCCAGGCCAGGCCAGGCCAGGCCAGGCCAGGCCAGGCCAGGCCAGGCCAGGCCAGGCCAGGCCAGGCCAGGCCAGGCCAGGCCAGGCCAGGCCAGGCCAGGCCAGGCCAGGCCAGGCCAGGCCAGGCCAGGCCAGGCCAGGCCAGGCCAGGCCAGGCCAGGCCAGGCCAGGCCAGGCTCAGGCCAGGCCAGGGCCAGGCCAGGCCAGGCCAGGCCAGGCCAGGCCAGGCCAGGCCAGGCCAGGCCAGGCCAGGCCAGGGCCAGGCCAGGCCAGGCCAGGCCAGGCCAGGCCAGGCCAGGCCAGGGCCAGGCCAGGCCAGGCCAGGCCAGGCCAGGCCAGGCCAGGGCCAGGCCAGGCCAGGCCAGGCCAGGCCAGGCCAGAGGCCAGGCCAGGCCAGGCCAGGCCAGGCCAGGCCAGGCCAGGGCCAGGCCAGGAGCCAGGCCAGGCCAGGCCAGGCCAGGCCAGGCCAGGCCAGGCCAGGCCAGGCCAGGCCAGGCCAGGCCAGGCCAGGCCAGGCCAGGCCAGGCCAGGCCAGGCCAGGCCAGGCCAGGCCAGGCCAGGCCAGGGCCAGGCCAGGCCAGGCCAGGCCAGGCCAGGCCAGGCCAGGCCGAGGCCAGGCCAGGCAGGCCAGGCCAGGCCAGGCCAGGCCAGGCCAGGCCAGGGCCAGGCCAGGCCAGGCCAGGCCAGGGCTAGGCCAGGCCAGGGAGCCAGAGCAGAGCCAGGCCAGGCCAGGGCCAGGCCAGGCCAGGCCAGGCCAGGGCTCAGGCCAGGCCAGGCCAGGCACAGGCCAGCCAGGCCAGGCCAGGCCAGGCCAGGCCAGGCCAGGCCAGGCCAGGCCAGGCCAGGCCAGGCCAGGCCAGGCCAGGCCAGGCCAGGGCCAGGCCAGGGGCCAGGCCAGGCCAGGCCAGGCCAGGCCAGGCCAGGCCAGGCCAGGCGGCCAGGGCCAGGCCAGGCCAGGCCAGGCCAGGCCAGGCCAGGCCAGGCCAGGCCAGGGCCAGGCCAGGCCAGGGCCAGGGCCAGGCCAGGCCAGGCCAGGCCAGGCCAGGCCAGGGCCAGGCCAGCTGCCAGGCCAGGCCAGGCCAGGCCAGGCCAGGCCAGGCCAGGGCCAGGGCCAGGCCAGGCCAGGCCAGGCCAGGCCAGGCCAGGCCAGGCCAGGCCAGGCCAGGCCAGGCCAGGCCAGGCCAGGCCAGGCCAGGCCAGGCCAGGCCAGGCCAGGGCCAGGCCAGGCCAGGGCCAGGCCAGGCCAGGCCAGGCCAGGGCCAGGCCAGGGCCAGGCCAGGCCAGGCCAGGCCAGGCCAGGCCAGGCCAGGCCAGGCCAGGGCCAGGCCAGGCCAGGCCAGGGCCAGAGCCAGCCAGGCCAGGCCAGCCAGGCCAGGGCCAGGCCAGGCCAGGCCAGGCCAGGCCAGGGCCAGGCCAGGCCAGGCCAGGCCAGGGGCCAGGCCAGGCCAGGCCAGGCCAGGCCAGGCCAGGCTCAGGCCAGGCCAGGCCAGGCCAGGCCAGGCCGCCAGGGGCCAGGCCAGGGCCAGGGCCAGGGCCAGGGCCAGGCCAGGCCAGGCCAGTGCCAGGCCGTGCCAGGCCAGGCCAGGCCAGGCCAGGCCAGGCCAGGCCAGGCCAGGCCAGGCCAGGCCAGGCCAGGCCAGGCCAGGCCAGGCCAGGCCAGGGCCAGGCCAGGCCAGGGCCACAGGCCAGGCCAGGCCAGGCCAGGCCAGGCCAGGCCAGGGGCCAGGCCAGGCCAGGCCAGGGCCAGGCCAGGCCAGGCCAGGCCAGGCTCAGGCCAGGCCAGGCCAGGCCAGGGCCAGGGCCAGGCCAGGCCAGGCCAGGGCCAGGCCAGGGCCAGGGCCAGGGGCCAGGCCAGGCCTAGGCCAAAGGCCAGAAGCCAGGCCAGCCGGGCTCAGGCCAGCCGTGGCTGTGCCGTGTTGTGCCAGTGCCAGGCCAGGGCCAGGCTGATGCTGTGCTGTGCCAGGCCAGGCCAGGCCAGGCCAGGCCAGGCCAGGCCAGGGCCAGGCCAGGCCAGGCCGTGCTGTGCCAGTGCCAGGCCGTGGCCAGGCCAGTGCCAGGGCCAGGCCAAGGCCAGGCCTGTGCCAGGCCAGGCCAGGCCAGGCCAGGCCAGCTGTGCCAGGCCAGGCCAGGCCAGGCCAGGCCAGGCCAGGCTGGTGCTGTGCCAGGCCAGGCCAGGCCAGGCCAGGGGCCAGGCCAGGCCAGGCCAGGCCAGGCCAGGCCAGGCCAGGC
>CANTUW010000015.1:0-159168 GCA_947686815.1 Podarcis lilfordi
AATTGAATTCCAAATGTTGGGCACCAATCGCCTCTCTCAGCCCCATCTCCTCTTTCTCCTTGACGCGGGACACGGGTGGTGCTGTGGTCTAAACCACAGAGCCTCTTGGGCTTGCCGATCAGAAGGTGGCAGTTCGAATCCCCACGATGGAGTGAGCTCCCGTTGCTCTGTCCCAGCTCCTGCCAACCTAGCAGTTCGAAATCACACCAGTGCAAGTAGATAAATAGGTACCATTGTGGTGGGAAGGTAAACAACGTTTCCATGCGCTCTGGTTTCCGTCATGGTGTCCCATAGTGCCAGAAGCAGTTTAGTCCTGCTGGCCACATGACCCGGAAAGCTATCTGTGGACAAACTGTGATAGCCTGGGAATCTGATTCAGAGGCTGAACCGGAGGAATCCCAGCCTGCACAGGAGTCCCCGCCTCCAGGGCCGGCTGAGCTGGGGCAGGGCCTTGAATCTGAAGCGCCTGCACCTGTGCTGGATCCTCAGGAGCAGACACCAGATGAATCCACTCTGGCTCCGGAGGTGATTGAGGACCCATTGCCTACAGGTGCACCTCTCCCAGCCCTGTCAGGGGAAGGTGAGCCTCCACCTGGGTCCAGTAACCCTCCAGCCTCTCCTGAGCTGCAGAGGCTCAGGGCAGAGAGGCGGAGGGAACTGGATTCTCTCAGGAGGAGTGCTCGCCTTAAGGCCAGGAGATGCGGGTCACCTGTGGGCCAGGACTGCCCCTGGCCTCAGAGAAGATAAAGGCCAGTCAGCCCGGTCCCAGGTTGCGGGTGCAACGACGTTGGAAACCTGTTTCTGCCAGCACCCAGACCTGTCTTTCTGGAGTTCCCGACCATGCCCGGCTTTTTGCTTTGAACGCAGCTTCCCCCTTGGTGGACAGTCTCCAGACCCTCGGCCCAGGACCGGACTTTGACCACGCCTCACGGTAACCCCCCCCCTGGGTCCAGCACACAAACGCTGGCTCCCTCAGCCTGAAAGCGAGATGAGAGCAGCAACCCCATAGTCGCCTTTGTCTGGACTTAACCGTCCAGGGGTCCTTTACCTTTACTCTTTTTCTCCCCACAGAAAAGGCAGGAAAACTAAAGATGGGGCGTTTGGCTTTCTTTGGTCTCAGCTTCCTAATTGCTGCTCCTTTCTTGAGAGGTGAGTTCCTTCCTTCCAGACAGAGCTAAGGAGGAACCTTGGGCTCCTTGAGGAAAAGGTGGGATAGAAATGCAACAAACAAACAAACAAACAAACAAACAAACATTCAGGTCTGTCATGCCAGTTTGGGAAGTGCAGATTTGCCTCTCCAACTCCAGTTAAGCACAGTTGTGGTGTGCATAAACGTTTCTGGATTATTATTCCCACAGCTATAGGCATAGAAAGCCTTACATCAGCCTGATGATTCTGGGAAAGTCCAAGAAGGAAGATTTTGCCATCTCCCAAATGATTCACGAGATCATTCCAGAAAATCTCGTGCTGTTGAACTGTCTCTGCACAGCCACCACCAATTATGTGCTTCCACAGAAAGAAATCTGTGGGCACAGGCATCTGCAGGGATTTCCCTCTCAAAACATGGAGAGGGGGGAGCAGGCCAGTTTCTCACACAAAAAACGAGAAGAATGGCACCTGGAACATTTGCCTCATATCTGAGGTGGCCCCATCCACTCCAACGATCATTTCTTTTGAAAGGGCAAGTTTCTAGCATTCCTAAAACCTTGCTCTCTCTTCAAACATCCATGTCCTTGGATGAAATTATTAAACTGGAAGAAATTCTCTGCTCTTCTGTCCCCACAGGATTCTTCGCTGGTTTCCCTGCACCACTTTCCCGTCTCCTCCACCTGCTTCTCACACCCGCCTGCTTTGTGCAAACCTGGGTGTCATTCCACGGACACCCCTCCTTCCTGTATTACGCCAACGTTGCAACCCTCAAGAACTGATTCCTTATGTTTCACTTCGATCTGTGGGGTCCTTTGATGATTCTGGTGATTCCCCATGTGGCCCTCGAGGTTCAGTCGACCTTCACTGGCTGACTGGGTATTTGGTGTGGCATATTCTGCCCTGTGGAACTGCCTACCATTAGAGGCTTGTCAGGAACCACCCCTGCCTTCGTCTGAAAACTGTGCTGCTTTGGCAGGCATTCCCAGTGTGAATTTCTCCTCCCTCTCTCTCCCTCTCTCATTTTTTTTATTGGTTTTCCAAATTATTACAGACCAGACCAAATTACTTTAATTTAATACAATTTCTTAGAAAAAAATAGGTTTCCCGCTCCTGTTGCAAACATATGTCCATCACTTCCTCATGTAGCCATTTCATCTCTTCTTTGTTGTTGTTCAGTTATTTAGTCATGTCCGCCTCTTCGTGACCCCCTGGACCAGAGCACGCCAGGCACTCCTGTCTTCCACTGCCTCCTGCAGTTGGTCAAACTCATGTTGGTAGCTTCAAGAACACTGTCCCACCATCTCGTCCTCTGTCGTCCCCTTCTCCTTCTGCCCTTCATCTTTCCCAACATCAGGGTCTTTTCCAGGGAGTCTTCTCTTCTCATGAGGTGGCCAAAGTCTTGGAGCCTCAGCTTCAGGATCTGTCCTTCCAGTGAGCACTCAGGGCTGATTTCCTTCAGAATGGATAGGGTTGATAGTCTTGCAGTCCAAGACATCTCTTCTTTAATAACCATTTAATCCTTCTCTTGATGTTAGACCATTCTTGCAGCTGACCATAATTCTTTCCTTACATACAGCACCTCTGTTATTTCTCATAAATATAAAACCCATTTCACCTGGGTAGTCCTTCATAGATGTTGTTCTCAGACCTTGTGTGCTGAGCCGTTTAATTGCTATCTTACTTTGTTCAGTTCACCACAGTGTTTACAAGGTCAATTCATGTTCCATTCCCTCAGCTGTTTCTCATTTTTAACCAACTGCTATCTGCAGATGTTTCCTTTATGTTTTTAGTTACATTTTATGGATATTTATGGACTGATTTCGTTCCGCTTTGTGTGTCGTGAGCTGCCTAGATACAGATGAGAAAGTGAGGATTGCAAATATCTAAACAAATAAATGATAATCAACCCCAGGCCAGTTTCTTACTGGGCTTTTCCTTTGACTCCCTGAGCAGGTGCTGAGGCCGCCTGCTGCCACATGGAGTGGTTACCATATGGTTCCTATTGCTACAAACTCTTCAGCGATAAAGTGAGCTGGGCTGAGGCAGAGGTAAGTGCGGCCTCTTGGCTTTGGTCAAGAGCTGATGGATTGATTGATCAGTTTACTTATATGCCAGTTTTGCACAACAAGCCCATAACGTCCTGCAGCAAACCTTAAAAACATCCAAACACAGAGCACTATAAATACAAATATCTTCTTCATAATAATACCTTTATTGTCAATGTACAACCTGTGTACACTAAAATTAACTGAGCCCCACCACACAAACACTCAATCTCATGGCACTCTGTGTGCTTGTCGCACAACACACCAACCCCAAAAGTCAGTTGCACTATATTATTATTTTCTGTTCAGCAGCCTAACAGCCCACGGATAGAAACCGTTTTGTTTTTTTTAAAAAAAATAATATTTATTAAAAGTTTAAGAATTAAAGAAAGAAGTAAAAAAGAAAAAGAAAAAATAAACAATACAAATCAATACATTACAGTACATATAAAAAAGCAAAAGACACAATACATCAAAACAAAAACAAAAGCAAAAACAATTAAAAACACATCCAAAATTTCCATATTTTTATCTTTCATTAACTTGTTTCATCGACCTCCTCACACCTCCCTTTTTGTGTTCTAGTTATTAATTATTTCAGCAAATCCTTTCCATCTTTCACTGTTTTCTGTCATTTAATTATCTTAATTTATTTTAACCTTATCTTACCATTAAAACCCTAAAACTTATTTGTACTTAACTCCTTATAACATTTCTACTAAAGCCATATAATTTCATTCCAACATTTTTCTAACACTCATTAATTTTGCAACATTTCTCTAAATAAATTTTTTAAAAACTTTTTTTCCAATCTTCTTCCACCGTCTCTTCTCCCTGGTCTCGGATTCTGTCAGTCCTTTCTGTCAATTCCATTGGTGACCTTCTGTCCGAGGCTCTTAACTCTCTTCCATGTCCCTTCTGCAGATCTTCTTCATATTTATACATGCACTTTACTTTATCTTATGCTGATCTTGTTCTTAATTTCCCTCCTTTGGCACTGAGGAGTAGATCTCGGGGAAACTCCAACCTAACAATGTCTTTATTCCTTCTCGACGGGTCAGCCCATTCTCCATAGTCAGAACTAAAGTCCAAAAGATATTTCAGAGCGCCACTCTCCCCCTGACCCAAATCCAAGTCCCAAAGGCCAGAACATCCCTGCATTGGAGGATCTATCCAACTTTCCTTCTCCAATCCAAGCAGGGCGCCATCCCACCAAATCTGGCTTTCTCTAGATTCGATCATAAAGGGCAACAGCTTATGATCATCAAATTGCCTCTGAGAGGCCGGGGCTCTCTCCACTTGAATTACTTGAGGTTCAACAACAACTTTCTCCTTCGTCTTCTCCACAGCTTGCCATGTCAAAACAGATTCCTGGGTCAATTCCTGAGTAATTTCTGTATAGATATTCCCTTGTTGTCCCAACTCAGTCATTTTTTGTCCCAAATTGTCAATTTTATTAATCCACACATCCGTCTTCTCATGAAGCTGTTCCAATAAAGCACTTGTCTTGCAAAATGCAATCACTAAGGCTTCTTCTGTCAACATTCTTGTCCAAGGTCAAACTCTGATTCTCACACTCTTTAATCTCTGCAGCTGGAAAATTCCCAGCTCCACTCCTGCAACAGTTTCAAAAGCTCCCTCTAGGGGAAACAATTTCTATTTGTATCCATCAAACGCAGATCCAGCAACAGAATTAGTTTCGATTAGTTACTTTTTTTGCTCCTTTTTAAGTGCAAAAGGAAACAATGGAAACAATATATTTCTCTTATTTAACTATCTGTCAACATACGTTTTTATTCACAGTCAATGAACATTCCCAAAACGTCAATCTTACTGGCAGCCCGTTCCCAGGTTCGAAACGGTGGTGATTTAACTTTCTTCACTCTCTCTCCTGCAGGCTTAAACAATCTAGAATTTCGCCCCTCTTCTCCTGCTTCCAAGGGGGTTTAGTAATTTTAGCCGATGGAGATTTAATGCTTTACAAAAGACTTTCCAGACTTTAGCTTGCAACGTCTTTGCTTTGATCTATTTACAAAAAAGGAAGGCGGACTTCCTGTTTGAAACCTTCCCGTTTTGATGCCAAATTAAAATGTTTAGAGATCCAATTTTCCGTTCTACTCACGGGTAGTTGTTTAGAGTTCAATTGTCCACAGGAAAAAGTCAGTGCTCTCCGGCAACAGCAATGCGGCTTCACTCTGTGAAAAAGCAGTCGATTCGAAGCACCGTGCCGCTCACCCCACGTCGCTCCGGATCCCCGAAACCAGGTTTCCCCGCGAGTAGGGGAGGCGTGAAAGGTGCCAGCCGAATCCCACGTCCACAGGCTTCTCCCGCCTGTGGTTTTTAATGGGTCTCCGCCTCGCCGTGGCGGTCCAGACCCTAGTTTCCACAGAGCGGATTCCTCCCGATCAGAGGAAATCCGCCATTGCCGGAGGCACTAACCCGGAAGTCCCCGTTTTTTAGCCTGTTGGTACAGCTGATTATACTTCTATATCTCCTGCCCGAGGGTAGAAGATTAAAGAGGTGCTGGCCGGGGTGTGAATCATCCCTGAGAATTTTCCTCACTCTCCTAAGGCAACAATTGCTTGCAATGTCATCTAGCGGGCTCAGGGAAAGCCCATGATATCATGCGCTGTGTTCACCACCCTCTGTAGAGACTTTCTGTCCATGGCTGTCAAACCAAAGTACCCCACTGTGATACAATATGAGAGGGCACTTTCTATTGTGGACCGGTAGAAGGAGGTCATCAATTGTCATTTAACGTTGTTCTTTTGTAAGACCCTGAGGAAATGGAGTCTCTGTTGGGCCTTCCTAACCACCTGAGTTATTACTATTATTGGCAGGGGTGGGGGGGAACGGGTCACGTGACATCAGTGCCCAAGTTAGGTATACGCGCAATTTTAGACAAAGGGCAGGAAAACAAGCTCTGCCGCCAGCATTCAGGCCTTACTCTGAGTTTTGGGGTGGCACGAAAGTGCCCAAGATCCTCTTTCCCACCTGCAAATGCTTTGGGCTTCCATGCATGTTCCCTCATCCCAGCCCTTTACTGAATCCTCCCTGATTTCCTGCTCTTTGGGTAAAAATGACGT
The DNA here is from genome assembly GCA_947686815.1 of Podarcis lilfordi. Taxonomy (NCBI): domain Eukaryota; kingdom Metazoa; phylum Chordata; class Lepidosauria; order Squamata; family Lacertidae; genus Podarcis; species Podarcis lilfordi. The sequence continues at coordinate 6,281 of CANTUW010000015.1, forward strand.
TTCTCTTGCCCTCTCTCAGATTGCCTGCCAAGATTACTTCCTCGGCGGCCACCTGGCCTCCATCCACAGCGCGGAACAATCTGCCGAGCTGGCCAAGTACATCATTAAATACCGCAAAGATGGAAGCCGTGTCTGGATTGGACTGCGTGACCCCCTGAAGGTGGGTTTGCTGGCTTATTTTAGCTTCTAAGGTGCTTTTGGACTCCATTGCAGGTTGCGGGGGGGGGGGGGCTTGTAGAAAGATGCTGAACTTAATAAGAGGGCAGGGTGCCCCCACCCCCAGAATGTCTGTATTTTTCACTCCATAAGATGCACGTGACCATAAGATGCACCTAGTTTTTAGAGGGGGGATGCAAGAAAAATATGTTCTTTAAAGGGAGCACTGAGCAGAGCATGTATGCATCCCAGGCTCTGCTCAGCGCTCCCTTTCACGAGCCGCGTGGAGCATGTGTGTGGCGCTTGCAGGCTTCTCCCTCCTCAGGGAAAAGCCCCCAAGAGGCCCCCACACGCTCTGCGCGCTCTTTAAAGGGAGTGTGGCTCTTGCTGGCTTTTGCGGGAGGTGGTGGAAGGGAGAGAGTGCGACTAAGCCAGAAGCTAGAACAGTGAGAGGGAGTGCTGCGCAGTGATCCCTCTCGCTGTTCTGGCTTCTAGGATAGCTGCGCAGCCCGCATTCGCTCCATAAGACGCAAACACATTTTCCCTTACTTTTTAGGAATGAAAAAGTGTGTCTTATAGAGTGAAAAGTACGGTATTTGGAAATTCATTGGGATTCTTCATTGTTGTGAACCATTTTCATATCTATTTATTAGTAGCAGAATAATTTAACTTTTAAAAATACAATGCACTGCGGCCACAATGGCCGAGTGGTTACTATTTAATTTATTGCATTTGTATTCCACCTCTCCTCCAAGGAGCGGAAAGTGGTCCCAACTAAAGAATAATGGGAACTTAAGTTGACAGAATATGCGCCTCTTGCAGACTTAACATATAGAATAAGAGAACAAGAAGGACATACGTTTAGAGAAGATTGGAAAACGTTGATTGAATATATGGGAAATAACTGTACAACTGAAAACGCTGGCAGCATTAAGATAAATTCAACAGTGTAAACAAGTTTTGATGGATGCAATAATGGAATACTGAATGGTACAGTTTCTGTAAAATATGCAGGGGTTTATGATTTGCAGAATGAACCGTGGAAAGAGAAGAAGGGAAGCCATTGACGTCTTAAGGATGTAAAAATGAGTATTTTAAATTGTAAAACAGAAAATTTAATTATATATACGTATATGTAAAAAAGAGTGTGAGCAGCTGCTGCAAGGAGACTCCAGGTCTCCCATCTGCCTAACGAGAGCCTCGTCTGGGCATCTTTGCTCTCTTCCCTGACAACCAAACTGCTTTTCTGTCCACACAGAACCGGCAGTGGCAGTGGACGGATCGGTCTTCAAACAGCTACAAGAACTGGAATGCTGGAGAACCCAACAACCTCAAGAACAACGAGAACTGCGTCGAGCTCTGGGCTGACACAGGTGAGCCCAGAGGGAGAGCTTCCTGCTCTGGCACCCAGAGCAGCGCACATGTGGGGATGTGGCTTGTGCGCGTCTCAGGGGGCGTGGCGCTCGTGGGGGGGGCGTGGTGAGTGGCATGTATTCCAGGGGCAGCGAGTGATGTCACGCCCCCCCCCCAGAATGACACCCGGGGCGAACCTCACCCCCCGCACCCCCCTTCCTCCACCAGTGGGTGAGCCCGGGTGACGTGGGCATGTTGGCGAGAGCGGGGGGAGGGCAATGAACTGAGCAGCCCAGTTGTGGGACCTCCTAGGAATGGAGGGTGTGCTTGCAGAAGGAGAGATTTCTTTGAATCTTATTAACCATCAGGGTAAAGGTAAAGGTATGTCTGACCATTAGGCCCAGTCGTGGACAACTCTGGAGTTGTGCACTCATCTAGCTCTATAGGCTGATTGGAGCCGGCGTTTTTCCACAGACAGCTTCTGGGTCCTGTGACCAGCATGACTAAGCTGCTTCTGGCAAACCAGAGCAGAGCACAGAAATGGCGTTTACCTTCACACTGGACTTGGAAGCAGCAGCAGCAGCAGCAGCAAAAACTGACCACGTTTTTGCTTGAGTTCTCTGATATCCCTAGCAATATCTCAGTGACATCCATTACAATATTAAACCTTGGAAAATCTCAGAGTGGAGCATGAGACACAGGTTCTCTTTTGCTTTCCAGGATACATGAAGTGGAACGATGAGAACTGCAACTCTGCTCGTTCGTACCTCTGTCAGTACAAACTCTAGGATGGAGTCCCCGTTTCTCATCACCTGAGAAGGCAGGGTCAGGAAGACACACCCTTCAGATAAAGGAAAGGGGATATTCCTGCAAGGACCCCATCTCTACATCCTTTTATGATCTCTCCTTGTTGATTGGTGGTTGGTTTGCTTGCTTACGTCTCCTGGTTGTTGATTAGAAAAATGTAATGTCCAATAAACTTCATCTTTATCTCTTTGTTCATTGAATAAGATTTTACTTACTGCTTTCTCTGTATTTCAAAGGAGTTGTGTAAGACTTAATCCTCCATGATGTCTAACGTACATACCTCTTATGTATATTTACATAAAATATAAAATGCTCATTAAAAATACTGAAGGCAAGCCAATTTATCAAATTTATCAAAATAGAAGCAAAACTTGCATAATATGTGAAAATGCGTGTTAAAATGACACGTGTGGGTTAGGTTGCCAAATCAAAAGAAGTCTTCAGCCCGGTGAGCAAATGTCAAAAGCCCACGTGGGTCCCCAATAAACCCCCCTTTGAAGGCAGAGGCATTAGCATGCAGCCAGATAACAGTTGCACTGACACCACAAATAATCACCCTTAAGCACTTAAGCCTTAAGTACCCTTAAGTGGGTGGTGCTGTGGGTTAAACCACAGAGCCTAGGACTTGCTGATCAGAAGGTCATAGAATCATAGAATCATAGAGTTGGAAGAGACCACAAGGGCCATCGAGTCCAACCCCCTGCCAAGCAGGAAACACCATCAGAGCACTCCTGACATATGGTTGTCAAGCCTCTGCTTAAAGACCTCCAAAGAAGGAGACTCCACCACACTCCTTGGCAGCAAATTCCACTGTCGAACAGCTCTTACTGTCAGGAAGTTCTTCCTAATGTTTAGGTGGAATCTTCTTTCTTGTAGTTTGGATCCATTGCTCCGTGTCCGCTTCTCTGGAGCAGCAGAAAACAACCTTTCCCGCTCCTCTATATGACATCTTTTTATATATTTGAACATGGCTATCATATCACCCCTTAACCTCCTCTTCTCCAGGCTAAACATGCCCAGCTCCCTTAGCCGTTCCTCATAAGGCATCGTTTCCAGGCCTTTGACCATTTTGGTTGCCCTCCTCTGGACACGTTCCAGTTTGTCAGTGTCCTTCTTGAACTGTGGTGCCCAGAACTGGACACAGTACTCCAGGTGAGGTCTGACCAGAGCAGAATACAGTGGCACTATTACTTCCCTTGATCTAGATGCTATACTCCTATTGATGCAGCCCAGAATTGCATTGGCTTTTTTAGCTGCCGCGTCACACTGTTGGCTCATGTCAGGTTTGTGGTCAAGCAAGACTCCTAGATCCTTTTCACATGTACTGCTCTCAAGCCAGGTGTCACCCATCTTGTATTTGTGCCTCTCAATTTTTTTGCCCAAGTGCAATACTTTACATTTCTCCCTGTTGAAATTCATCTTGTTTGTTTTGGCCCAGTTCTCTAATCTGTCAAGGTCGTTTTGAAGTGTGATCCTGTCCTCTGGGGTGTTAGCCACCCCTCCCAGTTTGGTGTCATCTGCAAATTTGATCAGGATGCCCTTGAGTCCATCATCCAAGTCGTTGATAAAGATGTTGAATAAGACCGGGCCCAAGACAGAACCCTGTGGCACCCCACTAGTCACTCTTCTCCAGGATGAAGAGGAACCATTGATGAGCACCCTTTGGGTTCGGTCAGTCAGCCAGTTACAAATCCACTGAGTGGTAGCATAGTCAAGACCGCATTTTACCAGCTTCTTTACAAGAATATCACGGGGCACCTTTGTCAAATGCCTTGCTGAAATCAAGGTAGGCTACATCCACTGCGTTCCCTTCATCTAGCAGGCTTGTAATTCTGTCAAAAACGAGATCAGGTTAGTCTGACATGACTTATTTTTCAGAAATCCATGCTGACTATTGGTGATCACAGCATTCCTTTCTAGGTGCTCACAGACTGTTTGCTTAATGATCTGCTCCAGAATCTTCCCTGGTATTGATGTCAAACTGACTGGGCGGTAATTATTTGGGTCCTCTCTTTTCCCTTTTTGAAAATAGGGACAACATTTGCCCTCCTCCAGTCTGCCGGGACTTCGCCTGTTCTCCAGGAATTCTCAAAGATGACTGCCAGTGGTTCTGAGATCACATCTGCCAGTTCTTTTAATACTCTTGGATGCAGTTCATCTGGCCCTGGAGACTTGAATACATCTAAACTAGCCAAGTATTCTTGTACTATCTCCTTAGTTATTCTGGGCTGTGTTTCCTTTGCTGAATCATTTGCTCCAAATTCTTCCGGTCGGGCATTGTTTTCTTTATCGGAGAAGACTGAGGCAAAGAAGGCATTGAGAAGTTCAGCCCTTTCTGTGTCTCCTGTTTGCATTTCACCATCTTCTCCTCTGAGTGACCCCACTGTTTCTTTGTTCTTCCTTTTGCTACGAACATACCCATAGAAGCCTTTTTTGTTGCTTTTAACCTCTCTAGCAAGCCTGAGTTCCTTCTGTGCTTTAGCTTTTCTGACTTTGTGTCTACACGTGCTGGCTATTTGTTTGAATTCCTCTTTGGTGGTTTCCCCCCTTTTCCATTTTTGTACACATCCTTTTTTAATCTTAACTCAGTTAAAAGTTCTTTAGATAGCCACCCTGGCTTCTTTAGGCACCTTCCATGTTTCCGTCTCATTGGTATTGCCTGAAGTTGTGCTTTACTATCTCCCTCATAACAAACTCCCAGCCATCATGAACTCCCTTTCCTTTTAGTATTACTGTCCATGGGATCTCACCCAGCACTTCCCTAAGTTTTATGAAGTCGGCTTTCTTAAAGTCAAGAAATTGAGTCCTAGTATGCTTGGCTGCTCCTTTCCGCTGTATAGTAAACTTCAGAAGAGCATGATCACTCGCGCCTAATGATCCTTCCACTTCTACCCCACTAACCAGGTCATCAACATTGGTTAGGACCAGATCTAAAATGGCTGTTCGTCTTGTTGCTTCTCCCACTTTCTGGACAATGAAGTTGTCTGCAAGGCCAGTGAGGAATCTGTTTGACCTTATGCTCTTGGCTGAGTTTGACATCCAACAAATATCCGGGTAATTGAAGTCCCCACTAGTACTATCTCCCTTCCTTTTGCATGCTTGGCCATCTGTTCCAGGAAGGCATCATCTATGTCCTCCGTTTGGCTTGGGGATCTATAGTAAACTCCCACAATGAGGTCTCTGTTATTCTTCTCTCCCTTAATTTTGACCCAAATGCTCTCACTTTGGCTTTGAGGTTCTAAATCTTGGATCTCTTCACAGGTATACACATCCCTGACATATAACGCCACTCCTCCTCCTTTCTTGACGGGTCTGTTTCTCTGAAATAGATTGTATCCCTCCATTATTACATTCCAATCGTGGGACTTATCCCACCAGGTTTCAGTGATGCCTATTATGTCATATTTAGTTTGCTGTACCAGGCCAAAGGGTCCAGCAATCTATTCTTCACAATGGCCAACCAGATGCCCGTTATGGCAAATCTGCAAGCAGAACACATCTGCAACATGCCTCAGTTTCTTTAAGGATAGGTAAAACTTTCTACAATGAAAATAGGCGAAATACCTTACATAAGGGCTGTGCAAATAGGTGTGCAATACTATGATTAGGAATAAGCAATGCAAAACTCAGGCTGCTGTAAAAAGAGACCTGGGCACTCCTTGGACACCTGCCAGCTTTCGAATCTGAATAGAGGATGTAAAGAACCAACATGCAGAATTGGAGGAGGAAGGAGGAAGTGGCAGTCCCCAAACTCACCAGGGCTTCCCCCGCAGGCTTGGTGGCAAGTTCTAATCTCCTGGTCACATTCCTGGTACTCTGCCAATCCTCCCAGACGCTTGGCACGGTCTTCAGGTGACTTTGCCTGAAAAAGGACATTGTAGAGTTGGAAAAAGTTCAGATATTTATGATCAAAATGATGTGCTCCAGGTTCACATTCTCGTAGCACTGCCACTTTTGAAAGACAATCATGATTTTTTCAATCTTCATAAAAAAATTAAGTGTTGACCCTTAAAATGGGGAAACATTCCATGCCCAGACTTGTGGTTAACTTTATGACAAAGTATGTATTTTCAGCTAATGCTAGGAATTAACTCGTGCAGATACCAGATGCTAATGAAGATTATTAGTTCAGGTACATGGCTTAAAACACGTTTCTATGGAGGTGGCTGTGTGGAATGCTAATACAACAGGATGATAAAATGAATTCATAGATATTGTGAACAGTCAAATGGCATACAAGAAGTAGCATCATTCCTTCCCAATCCCCTTTTGCATTCTCCAATGTAGCTTCTATAAAAAAAACCTATAGAAATGACCAGTACCTAGGTGATTGAGAAATGAGATTGTGCCGTGCATTTTATCTACAAAATGATCGAAAGACTCCCTTATGACATGTGTGATGGAAACTTGGTTGGATGAAGCAGATGGGCCTGTCCTTGCTGCTACTTGTCCACCAGGTTTCTCATACGCACAGCAGCCCAGGTCATACGGGCGGGGAAGGGGGGTTGCAGTGATTTTCAGGAAGTCACTAGTTTATAGTTAAAGCTATGGTTTTCCCAGTAGTGATGTATGGAAGTGAGAGCTGGACCATAAAGAAGGCTGATGGCCGAAGAATGGATGCTTTTGAATTCTGGTGCTGGAGGAGACTCCTGAGAGTCCCATGGACTGCAAGAAGATCAAACCTCTCCATTCTTAAGGAAATCAGCCCTGAGTGCTCACTGGAAGGACAGATCCTGAAGCTGAGGCTCCAAGACTTTGGCCACCTCATGAGAAGAGACGACTCCCTGGAAAAGACCCTGATGTTGGGAAAGATGGAGGGCACAAGGAGAAGGGGACGACAGAGGATGAGATGGTGGGACAGTGTTCTCGAAGCTACCAGCATGAGTTTGACCAAACTGCAGGAGGCAGTGGAAGACAGGAGTACCTGGCGTGCTCTGGTCCATTGGGTCACGAAGAGTCGGACACGACTAAAGGACTAAACAACAACAAAAACAACAACAAGTTTATGTTGGGTTGAAAATGAGCGACAGATGAGCAGGTAGGTGTCATGCGGGAGGCGTCTCTGGAGCAAGCCTCGGAGACTCCCTTTTATTGAATATTACTGCGTTTGCCACGTGTGCTTGTTGCTGATTGGTTAACATAAGTACAAAGCAAGGGTTGCATATAAGACATTAATTATTGCATATAAGACATTAATCATAGACAGGTTAAAGGTTGGGAAAAGGAACGCGGAGTTTACACAGGCATGGTTTCGGACTGCCCGTACCAGAGTGGTACGAAAAAGGAATGTACAAGGAGGGGTAAGTACAGATTGATATGGTGTGAACTCAAGGTGAACAGGACGTACCAGGGTGATGATGGAATGTCTTAGCATCAGCACGGTTTGTGCAGCGTGAGCAAAACAAAGCTTAGAAGCAGGACTTCCGATCATGCCACAGTTATGTGCAGAAGCAATGCTTTCCTTCAAGTTTATACCAGGCATCCTATTGGGAAGACCCAGTTTTCAGATTGCATGTTCTGGAAGCTGGGCAATAGAAGCAGTACAGGATGCCTTCTGGTGTACCGACCTCCCCACTGCACCAAGGATTTCCTGGCCAAGCTGCTTCAGGTCGTGGAGGATGTGCTCCTGGAGACACCTAGTTTGGTTGTCCTAGGGGATTTTAACATCCATGCTATCACTTCCCTGGTGGACTCCCAGGCTGCAGATCTGGTCCTTCAGGGGCACCTGGACATTTAGGGGCACAGTTATCCCATTCAGGACCAGGGAGTCACCCCCACACTCCTGTACCCTGTCCCCCCCAGAAACAGTACTTCTGTCTTGTCGTGATTCAGCATCAATCTGTTAGCCTCCATCCATCCTCCAACCACCTTCAGACACTCACACAGGTCCTTCACCGCCTTCACTGGTTCCGATTTAAAGGAGAGATAGAGCTGGGTATCACCCACATACTGGTGATCACCCAGCCCCAAACCCCTGATGATCTCTCCCATCAGCTTCATATAGATACTGAAGAGCATGGGGGAGAGGATGGAGCCCTGAGGCACCCCACAAGTGAGAGCCCAGGGGTCTGAACACTCATCCCCCAACACCACTTTCTGGACATGGCCCAGGAGGAAGGAGCAGAACCACTGTATGACAGTGCCCCCAGCTCCTCTAGACAGTCCAGAAGGATGTCATGGTTGATGGTATCAAAGGCCACTGAGAGATCCAGCAGAACTAGGAAACAGCTTTCATCTTTGTCCCTAGCCCACCGGAGATCATTGACCAGTGCGACCAAGGCAGTTTCAGTCTCATGGTGAGGCCTGAATCCCAATTGGAAGGGATCCAAATGGTCCACATCCTCCAGGTCCATGCCTGGAGTTGTTCCACAACCACTCGGCACAGTATACCTGAAGGAGCGTCTCCACCCCCATCGTTCAGCCCGGACACCAAGGTCCAGCTCCAAGGGCCTTCTGGCAGTTTCCTCCCTGTGAGAAGTGAGGTTGCAGGGAACCAGACAGAGGGCCTTCTCGGTAGTGGTGCCTGCCCTGTGGAACGCCCTCCCATCAGATGTCAAAGAAATAGACAACTATCTGACTTTTAGAAGACATCTGAAGGCAGCCCTGTTTAGGGAAGTTTTTAATGTCTGGTGTTTTATTGTATTTTAATACAACCCCCAGATGGGCGGCGTATAAATAATAAATAACAAAGGTTGTGCATATGAGAATTTCTAGTTTGGAAAAAAGGCAAATAAGAGGTAACAGGATAGAAATTTGTAAAACTATGAATGGTAAAGAGAAAGTGGATAGAGAACAGCTTTTCTGCCTCTCTCCTAAAACTAGAATGCCTGGTATCCAATGAAACCCAAGGCAGACAAAGGCAAGTGTTGTTGCTGAAGGCGCCGCTGATTAATTTTGATTCATTGCCTCTGTTGCTTGCCTGCTACTTCTCGTAACTTGGGCGTCCAGAACTGTCATGTCTTGAATGGTTATGCCATGGGAACATAGACAGAGCCCCAGTGCAAATATCTGGTCAGAGGTCTCAATAGTGAAGTAGAAGAAGAAAACCACCACAAAGCCAGCAACAGCACAAAGTACTGTGTTGTTCCTCCAACACAAGGAACAAGGCAATGACTTCTTGATTCTCGTTATCCCTGGGCTGTGGTGGTTGGGTTGCCAAGGGTTATTAGAAAAAAGGCTATGCAATCAAATAAAATAAATGAATTGAACCCCACCCTTTCTCCCTGGGCTAATGACCTCTTGACACCTTCATTTATCATCTGTCAGGTTCATGAAAAGACACCCAATGGCTCATCACCCAACCCTGTTTGCTTTGTGGTCAGTTGTGTAGGGTTTGTTGGCTTCACCTTTGTCTCCCTTCTGCATTGTCCTCGTCCTATAAATATGCCCACAGGGGGACAGCACCTGGCACAGGCTGCAAGAATCGCCCTCGACTCCAGATCAGCCACAGCAAGACATAAGGAGAGAAGGACGCAGGTGAGACCCATCTATCCCTTTGCCTTTGCAACCCTCAAAACAGTATTGCATTTCCTAGCAGAGAAACAGTTCGTGAAAACAGGTCAACAGCGCCACAGACTCTGGGGAGAAAAGGATTCTCCACTGGCCTAGAATGTATTTTACTGGAAGGAAGAGCAAGCCAATAAGGGAATGGGCACCACTTCTGGGCCAGCAGGAACGGGGCAGGACTGGGAATGTAAGATGGCAGCGATTTCCATTACAACCTGCATTCCTTGCAAGCAGACCTGTTTCCATTCTGCTGCAGTTCCGTCTCAGTTTTTGTCGTTCCTCTCGCCGTCCACTGTTTAACCTCAGCTGTGTAACTATTTATGCAACTTACATCCATGCCAATGTAAAGGAAACATCAAAACAATGTAAAAGTAAAAAAGGAAAAACCTCACAAACATCGTTTCATATCGTTTGTGAACTTAAAAAAAATTACTGCGATGTGGACTAATATTGATCACATTTGCTTTACTGGTTGCTGTTCCTGACCACAGACGATCTCAGGAGGTGTAGCAATTTCCGATTCCTTTTCTGTATTGGGCAAAGTTCTCCGGCATCACTGGGCAGGGCTTGGGGGTGGCAAAAAAAAGGTTGAAACACAAAGACTGAATCCCTGCAAGCAGGGGAGGAGGAAGGGGGGCGGTGGGGGCAGTCCGCCCCGGGTGTCACCACTGAGGGGGGTGACAAAATGGCATGCGGCACTCACCGGAGAGCTTGCAGTGCGCCTGAGCCACGCATCTCTCCTGGGAGTGACATGGTGGCTTGGACACCCACGGGCTCCATGCTGCCCCAAACGCTGTAAGGCTGCTGAATGGGAGGAGGCAGGCAGATTCTGATAGGTTTCTATTAATTGCCACTGTGCAGTGCTTGGAGTCACAAGACTCTGTTTACATTCCAGAGACTCCAGGCTGTTGGAAGTCTCACGGGAGACGGATGTTTATATTACTGGTTTCCTGTTCCTTTGTCCCAGTTACCTCTCTGCTCTCGCAGAGAGAGGATGTATTTTTCTTTTCTGTCTGCGTAGTTAGAAAATAAAACTCTTAGCATGTAGCTCATATTTCTCGTCCTTCCACATGCTGCTGTATACTCTGCGTAATGGGGGAATGTCAAAGGCTCAGGTCGTTAATCAACGTCGGAGGACTCGACCGGAGGAATAGCTCAGCCGAACGCAAGTCCGACAGATTCCTCGGAGGCCCCATGGAACATCCTGCCCTGGCTCGCCCAGTCCCATGGGCAGCTGGCCCCACCCCTGGGCGCAGGGCCCCTGGGCCCTGGGCCCCAGGTGCCCAATCGGCTTGCTCTGCCACTGCCTGCAAAGGCTTGTATGATCCCACACTGAGCCCCATAACCTCAGTGCGGAGCCAAGGCACAGGGTAAGCCGACCATTTTGGGCTGTTCCACTGGGGAGAAAGACGCATAACTGTGGCTGCTCCCCCTTCTCTGGAAACACAAGAAGTGGTTGTTGTTCCCCAGGTCTCTCTCTGTCCCCTGAAAGGTAGAAAAGAGAGGCAGAAAGGGGAGGAAAGAGGCAGTCCGTATATTAGCAAAGGCGGGAATTAATTTGAGGTGTTCCAGAAACAGAAACCAAACAGGGTGATTTTTCCCAGTAGATGTTCTCTCGTGGAATAAAGTGCCATATTCAGGGCGGTGTAAAAGCCTCTTCTTCCAGTTTAGGGTCCTGGTGTTCAAAATGGTATTGCCCCCAAAAGCATCTGGAGATTTTTCTTACAAATCGCAACACAGCTAACTTTGCTTTCCGTATGACTTGGAAACTACTGAACCTGGCTGCTGTGTTGCAGCAATATTTGATGTTGTCAAAGCAGATGAGATAGTTTGGGTCTTATAAGCAACTTAGCATTGCCTGTTTTTTGAATTTTGAATGATCACAAGCTCAAAGCCCCAAAAATACACACACACCCGGCGCAACACACTGGACCCATCATTTCTGGAAATGCCAGGCCCTTAGCTGGGATGAATGTTGCTGACACTTTCTTTTCCCAGGAGAAGCAGAAGATGGGGCAAGTGGTCTACCTTGGACTCTGCCTGTTGGGCTGCCTGATCCTGAACCCTTTGGCAGAAGGTGAGCATTAGTAGAAGGGGAGGAAGTGTTGGTGCTGACCTTGAAAGCCCTAAGCAGCCTCGGTCCAGTATACCTGAAGGAGTGTCTCCACCCCCATCGTTGAGCCCAGACACTGAGGTCCAGCTCCGAGGGCCTTCTGGTGGTTCCCTCACTGTGAGAAGCCACGTTACAGGGAACCAGGGAGAGAGGGCCTTCTCAGTGGTGGTGCCCGCCCTGTTGAACGCCCTCCCACCAGATGTTAAAGAGAAAAATAACTACCAAACTTTTAGAAGACATCTAAAGGCAGCCCTGTTTAGGGAAGCTTTTAATGTTTAATAGGTTATTGTATTTTAGTGTTTTGTTGGAAGCTGCCCAGAGTGGCTGGGGGGACCCAGGCAGATGGGCGGGGTATAAATAATAAATTATTATTATTATTATTATTATTATTATTATTATTATTATTATATCACAGATCAGGTGTGGAAAAGCCCCTGCTGGAGCTGCATAGACAACACTTTGCTGCAACCATTTTGGCAATAACGTCTGGGTTCCCATAAAGAGGGGTGTGAGCCGGTGGCAGCTCAAGGGGGAAAGATTAGTTTGGAAAGAGCCAGAAGGAACCTCCCGATTCCTAACGGCAGGGCTTCCTTGAGGGGCTCCATCTGTCAAGGAAAGGGTTGGTGGTCTGGGGGATCTATTCCAGTCTCAATCCAATTCCTCACAGGTGCCGCCAATCGCAGCCAGAGCGCTCGCGCTCCCTGCCCTGCAGGAGCCCTCTTCTACAGAAAGTACTGCTATGAGTATTCTAGCTCCAGCCTCTCGTGGGATGATGCCGAGGTAAGTTTCACCAGGGGGAATGAGAAGAAATAAGAAAGTTACTAGGAACTTCACATAGCAAAAGACCAGAAACATACATTTTGGGAATATTGAATATCTGAAGGCAGCCCTGTTTAGGGAAACTTTTAATGTTTAATAGGTTATTGTATTTTAGTGTTTTGTTGGAAGCTGTCCAGAGTGGCTGGGGAAACCCAGGCAGATGGGCGGGGTATAAATAAATTATTATTATTATTATTATTATTATTATTGTGATATTTCTAGAGAAAATACTAAATTCTTTTTGTAAACGACCTCAGTGGTGAGAATCCTGGTGGCTGAGTACTGGAAGGGTAACCAGGTACTGACCAAAGAGGAATGGTTATGTAAATTATGTGAATATTTGGAACTGGCCAAATTGACGGACATAATAAGACTAAAGCCAGTGATTACAGTCAAGAAGGAATGGAAGTGCTTGAATGATTATTTAGAAAGACAAGGTTCTAATGTAAAAATTTGGCTGTGTCTAGAATGACCTCGTGAATGGAAAAGGGGAAAATAATACTGAAATACAGATTGTTAACGGGGAAATCTGAGGGCTCCCTTGGACAAAAAACAAAACAAAAACAAGGACACCAGCCAGGAATACCAGAGCAAAACAGCAGCCAGTAGGCTTGGTCTTTATCGAAGACTGTCACGACAGGACTCCCACCTGCTCCAAGGTGGAAGAAGATGGAAGCTCCAAACCAAAGAGCCCCCAAACTTTTATTAGCTGCTAATCCCCATGTTACACCCCCAACTGCATCACTAATACATCATGTTTACATCATGAAAAGGGAGGTCTGGTGGCCGTAATCTGAGCACCCTGGACCCTGCCCCATGGTTCCCCTTGCCTCCACCAAATACCCATCAAGTGTAACAAAAGAGATCTTTACATTTCCCTGTTTTCCAGCCAAGTTAATCACACCCTTTTGTCTTCATCTGGGTTTGTTGTTTCTGGAATGGCTACCTGTCTGGCACTCAGGTATCAGGATGCCAGGGATTATCACTCAGGCAGAGGGGCTGCTGAGTAGCTGAGCTCACATGTCTATATGAAGTTTCCCCATTGAGCCAGTACATAGAGACATTTATCACTGAATTCTTACATTTGGTATTGTGCAGCAAAGGCCCTTTGAATAGATAGGAAGAAACTGTGATGAAGTGTTTTGTGGGGACAAATCACAAAAGTCACAAAAGCGATTGTGCTGATTTTGGCAGTGGGCTGCACGTGCATGATATCTGCTGGAGGGGCAACCCCCCCCCCCACAACCTATACATAAATTCCTGCAACAGATAAAATATAAAATGTGAAAGAAAGTGTTGTGAGAGTGATGGGAGTCTATTACTATTATTATTTTGTAAAATGGTGTTTATTGTATTGAAATATTATACTTTTCTTTATTCTTTTACTGTCTACTTTTCTTTTCTTCTTCTTTTTCTGCTTTATTTTCCCCCCTTTATATTATTTGTTATGTATGGGTTGGTATTGATGTATTTACTTTGCAATAATAATAAAAAAGAGATGAGAGAGAGAGAGAGAGAGAGAGAGAGAGAGGAGCAAGGGCCGACTCCTTGGGAATCCTGGCTCTGGGCAGCATCTCACTGGTTTCCCCCTTTCTTCTCTCTGCAGGTCAGCTGCCAGAGGAGACATGGGTCCCAGCTGGCCTCCATTCTTTCTGCAAGGGAAGCAAATGTGGTTTACAGTTACCTGCGACAATATGGCTCCAGCAACGTCTGGATCGGCCTGGTAGCTGACCGTGGTAGCTACCACGTGGTAGGTGCCTTTAGGACTCTCTGAAGATGCTGACTGTACGAGCTCCTCAGCTCCCTTGAGCTCCTTCAGATGTAGCTCACTGGCTCTCACTTCCCTCTGAAACCACTTCCTTCCCCAAACGTCAAACCTTGAAGTCCTCATTTGGAGATGGGACTATTTCTCGGAGTGGCTCTTTGGAAGGTTCTGGAACTCCAGCTCCAGATCCTTGTTGTCTTTCCTCCTTCCCAACTCTCATTGCGCTATCTATAAAGTCACAGATTCTGTGACATCTCCCCACCACTGTACAAATTGTCAGTCCCCTTTCATCTTTATGGCTCCAGCCGCTGGAGACTCAAACCAACCCCTTGGCCTTGTCAGTTGCGCTGATTCCCCAGCTGTGTCCTCTCTGGGGATATGGGGAGCAATGGGCTTGCATTACCCTTTTAGACCTTCCTTTCTCCTTCTCTCTCTCCAGAATATGATCTGGGAATGGAGCGATGGATCTGTCTTCTCTCAACCCCTCTGGGACGGCAGGAGCATCAGCCACTCAATCTCTTCAAGTGAATGTGTCTCTCTTTCTTATTCAGGTATGCAGGAGGAGAGACTGGGGAAGGAGGAGGAAAACCCATTCCATTCAAGGAATAGGTAAAGGGGCCCCTGACCATTAGGTCCAGTCGTGGCCGACTCTGGGGTTGTGGAGCTCATCTCGCTTTATTGGCCGAGGGAGCCAGCGTACAGCTTCCTGGTCATGTGGCCAGCATGTCTAAACCGCTATAGAGAGGAACTAAAACCAAGCAGAGAGGGACGCAGGTGGCGCTGTGGGTTAAACCACAGAGCCTAGGACTTGCCGATCAGAAGGTCGGCGGTTTGAATCCCCATGATGAGGTGAGCTCCCGTTACTCGGTCCCTGCTCCTGCCAACCTAGCAGTTTGAAAGCATGTCAAAGTGCAGTAAATAAATAGGTACCACTCCAGCGGGAAGGTAAATGGCGTTTCCGTGCGCTGCTCTGGTTCGCCAGAAGTGGCTTAGCCATGCTGGCCACATGACCCGGAAGGTGTACGCCGGCTCCCTCGGCCAGTAAAGCGAGATGAGCGCCGCAACCCCAGAGTCGGCTATGACTGGACCTAATGGTCAGGGGTCCCCTTTACCTTTACCTTTAAAACAAAGCCATCCTCAGACACTCTGAAAGTTGCAATGCAGTTCTCCAACCAAGTGTGCACAAAAACACATATACTTCCAGTGTGCTTTAAAATACTAACATCTGCAAAAGTAACATGCAAAGTTTCCTTGTATTGGGGAAAATTGCTTTGCAAAAACGCGTCGATTGGTTGAAAATGGCCTTAAAAACACTGATGAATGTTCAGGAGGAGCTAAAATATGGTAACCAGACCCACCAAGAATCACAAACTGTTGTGGAAATATAGAGAACTCAAGAATGGGGAAATGGGAAACTGACAAAAAATGAAAAGGACAGACTTACTTATTCCTGTGCAGAAAGGGCTTGGCAAGGAAACTGAGGACGGGGAGAGATGGGGCTCCAGAGAGAGAACCGCACTAGTTTCCTCTTTATACTTGGCACTTCTTATCACCTGGGCTGCATTTTTGTTTTTGAACTGTTACCTCCACTGGGGTTGGTGGGCAAAGTCTAGAGTGGTTCTTTGTCCCAGAATAGGGCACAGGGAACTCTGCCCCATTGCAAAGGTGGAACTTAATTTAGATGCAGAATTCAGCTTCAGTGAAATTTCATTCATGCAGGCATGGGGAATGCTAGAAAACAACTCAACCATCACAAAGATCTCACAAACCAAGGGTTCCGTATGACACACAAACACACCCTACTGGCAAAAGCAGAATGGCTTGTTCAAAATACTTCTGCTTACGTATTTATCAAATCTCATTGCTTTTCCTCGTAATTGTCTCCCTCTCCAAAACAGGGAAGGAAATAATTGATTCACTCAAAAGGAAGTCTACATTCTCTCTCAATTTCTGGACACTCCCTAACATTCTCTCTCAACCTTCTGCCCTGCAGGTTCCCAGAAATGGATCCAGCGTTCCTGTACGACTGCCTTGCCATACCTTTGCAAATACAAGGCCACCTATTAGGCCTGAAACCCTGGACCTGAGAGGAACACCCAAAGACCTCCAGCTTCCCAACAGGTCCAAGGCCAGTCCCCTTTCCCACCTGCTCTGTCCACCTGCAGGAAATCTATTCCCTCCCCTCCTCTATTGGCCTGGAGCAGAAAAAACAAGAGGCGCTTCCCCAAGTAAATCCAGTTTGGACTCTTGATTCCACTAAGACCTAGCCAAATCCGAAGCCTGAGGCTGTGAGCAACAGTACACCCCCCCAAACTGGGAAATTTGCCCCATGAGATATGAAACCTGTCTCCCTTTTCTGCAGAGATGAGATGCTTTTGTGGACTGGTTAGCTGAGTAAACGAAGCTTTCCTTGTGCTTTGCAAAGTGATGGTGCCAACTTTGAAACCGCCTTTCCCAGACCACATCATGGAAATGCAAACCTTTGCAAGCTGTCTGCTCTTTCTCTCTCTGGCCAGCTCCCGTCTTCCTCCGTAGTGACAATAAACCTCCTTCTGTGCATGCAATTCTGCGTCCATGTCCTCTGTATTCTTGAAATAGTTTTTATTGTGACATTCAGATCCCACCTTTCCCCCCCTCCAAAGGTCCATGTGACAGGCATGGTTCTCCCTCAACCCCATTCCATCGTCACTACAGCCCTGTGAGGTAGGCCAAGCTGAAAGATCACGATTGGTCCAAGATCACCCAGCAGGAGCATCGTAGCTGTGTGAGGATTCAAACCCTCATCTCCCAGGTCCTATGAGTGCTAGAGCCAGAATGGCACACGGACACAGGCCATGGGGGGGCGGGCGTTCCAGCCTTAGGATACCAATACAAGAATCTGGGGTCCTGCCTTTGCAACTTCTGTAGGGATCCCCAACCAGCCATCAAAACATTTTAATGTATTCCTTAATCTTTCTTATTCCTAATCTTTCTTATTCCTAATCTCTATTATTATTATTAGTATTATTATTATTATTATTATTATTATTATCAAACATGCCCTCCTAAGATTCAGGGTTTGAGAGCACTTCAGTCGGAGGAAAAGAGGCACTCCAGCAACAACAAAATTCTTTCCACACCAGCCTAGTTGCTCCAAGCTCAGTCTAGCTAAGTGGTGGTGAACCTACGGCACGCATGCCAGAGTGGGCACTCAGAGCCCTCTCTGTGGGCACGCTAGCCATCTCCCCTGCAGTGCCATTCCTGGGTGGTTACAAAGTGGGCTCGCCCCCTCACGCCTCTCTGGGTGGGAATTGCCGCCCACATAATCGTCAGGTGCAGTTCTGCGTCTGCCAATCAGCTGATTTCCAGCTGTTCCGCTCCAATCCCCCATTGCGTTTGGTGTGATTGGTCAGTGCCGCTATCAGGAGATAGTAAGCAACGTTAGTGCATGCGTTAGTTGGCTGCGTCAAGGACTTTTCTGTAATGCAGTGGTAACTCGGGTTACAGACGCTTCAGGTTACAGACTCCGCTAACCCAGAAATAGTTGTTGTTTAGTCATTTAGTCATGTCCGACTCTTCGTGACCCCCTGGACCAGAGCACGCCAGGCACTCCTGTCTTCCACTGCCTCCCCCAGTTTGGTCAAACTCATGCTGGTAGCTTCATATCGTAGTAAGAAATGACGAAGTTGTCCATGGCGACCCAGCGCCATTCACTAAGTCCACAGTGTACGCACACCAAATCACAAGTTGAATGACTTTATTCCAGTGGTGTCCAAACTTTTATCAAAGAGGGCCAGATCTGATGAAGTGAAGGGCTGTGAGGGCCAACCAAAGGGCCAACCAAAGTTGTTGAACTCTTGAACTTCTGGGTTAGCGCCATCGGCAATGGTGGAATTCCTCTGAACAGGAGGAATCCGCTCTGTGGAAATCGGGTCTGGCCACCGCGGCGAAGGCGGAGACCCTTTAAAAATCACAGGCAGGTGAAGCCTGTGAACGTGGGATTCGGTGGGCACCTCTTGCGCTCCCCTACTCGCGGGGAAACCCGTTTTCGGGGATCCAGAGCGAAGTGGGGTGAGCGGCACGGAGCTTTGAATCGGCTGCTACTTCCACGGAGTGAAGCCGCACAGCCGTTGCCGGAGAGCGCTGACTTTTTCCTGTGGACAATTGGATCTAAAAGTAACTACCCGTGAGTAAAGTGAAGAATTGGAGTTTTAAAAGCTTGAATTTGGTAACGAACGGGGGGAGGTTCAAAATAGGAAGTCCGCCTTCCTCCTTTGTAAATAGTCGGAAGCAAACAGGCTCAAGCTAAAGCCTTGAAAGTCTATCGTAAACGTCCAAATTTCCAGTATTAAAAATAGCGAACCCCCCCCTTGGAAGCAGGAGAAGAGGGGGGGGGAGTTTTGGACAGTATTTGCTTGCAAAAAGAGAGGGAAAGAAGCTAAATTTTCACCACTCAGAACCTGGAAACGGGCTGCCATTAAGATTGTTGTATTTTGAAGTGTGCATTGACTGTGAATAGACCGTTCGCTGACAGCCAGTGAAACAAGAGTGATACATTGTTTTAATCATCCTCTTTTGACCTCAAAAAGGAGTAAAAGTAACTGAGTAATAGTAACTGAGACTTGATACTAAATCTATTGATGCAACTGTGTTTTAAAAAGTGACATTTTGGCTAACACAACACAATTAGTAACTATTTCCCTCTAGAGGAGGTTTCTGAAATTGCTACAAGGGTTGGAATTTTCCAATTCTAAGATAAGACTCTGGGACTGCGGAATTGACCTTGAAGTATTTAAGTGTTATGGCAGATGGAAAAGAAAAAATAGACTCGCCAATCCAAGACAAAACAACAAGGTCTGGGAAGTCTTGGCAGCGAAGAGCCTTTACATCTGGTCCTCCTGCCCCATCTGTGGCTGTATCAACACACTCTAAATCAAAAGGAATGATATCAGAAGAGGCCTTAGCACTTGCATTAAGTAAGATAAATGAATCATTGGAACAAATGAATAAAAAATTAGACCAGAACACACAAAGTATGTTAATACAAATACAAATACAAATACAGAAGCTATTGAGAAACTGATACAGGAGTCTAATTCGACTTGACAGATCACAGAGGAAGCCAAGGAAAAAGTTGTTGCCGTGGAAGCAAAGGTAACTCAATTGCAAACAGAGAGAGTTCCAGACCTACAGAAGCAACTTGAGCACCATAAGTTGGCGCTTTCTATGACTGAGCTCAAGGAAAAACAGACAAATTTGAGAATTAGAGCTGTACCTGAACGGGAAAAGGACTCTTTGTTAGAGTTTCTTACACAGGAATTTGCAGACTGTTGGGATTTGGACTTGGAAAAAGAGTTCAGAATTGTGAGGGCCTTTAGACTTGGAAGAGGAGGGAAGAAGGAGAAGAACAGAATAAGAGACTGTTTGATTACCCTCCGATCTAAAGAAGAGAGAGATAGAATTTTGGGTTGGCACTACGAGAAGACTTTGATAATACAACAGTCAAGAGTGGAAATACTTAAAGATATCCCAGAACATCTTCTGGACCTTAGGTCCAATTTTGGAGATTTGGTTGCCCTGCTGAGAAGGAACAAAATCATCTTCAGGTGGGAATTTCCTCAAGGCATATCCTTCAGCTTTAAAGGAAGGAAAATAAAAATAAGATCAGTAGAAGATAAAATAAAGTTTCTGATTAAATATGAAGAAGATCTGCAGAAGGGAATCGGAAAAGAGCCAACAGCATTGGACAGAAGATCACCAGATAGAGGACCAGAGCAAAGAGTATTGGAGAGAAGATCATCAAACAGGGGAACATTGGATATATCGACATTATCCTTTGGATTGGACTGTTACGATATTGAATCAATGCAGCCGCGAGCTGCTGGTAGCTTGAAAGCAAAACATAATGGGAATGTTAGGACTGTTCCGTGGGAAACAGAGGGACAGTCAATTCACAGTGCAGAGGGCACCGGAATTAGCTCAGAGTGTAATATGAGCTGTACAGGAAGTACAGGAGGAGTTTGTCTCTCGACTGCTGAAGCTTGAAGAGAGCAGTCATGTTTTTTGTAACGCTGCAAAGACAGAAATAAAGGCATGTAAATACGTCTCTGTCTATCTCTTTCCCCTGCCCGGGGGGGCAGGAAAGAGGGGTGTGTTCTTCTCACGCTGAGAAGGATCGCCTATCGCGACCTAGCCTGTATCCTGCTGGGGAATGCAGACAGGGAGGTCAACAGGAGATCAAGCCGGGTGCCTGGAGAGTGGCCAGTTTCTCCTGATAAAGGCTTGATTCCCAACATGGACCCCCCAGTGAACGTGCCATCATCATTACCAACAGAAGAGGAGCAAGCATTGGGTGCAGTTGGGGGGGCATCAAAGTAACCACATGATGGTGCTGCAGGTCTTGAGTTGGAATGTTAATGGACTGAACTTCCCAGAAAAAAGGCAGAGAGTATTTCATTTACTGAAAAAAGAGCATTTGGACTTGATTTGTTTACAAGAAACACATGTGACAAGGCTACACAGGAAGATATTGTATAATAAAAGATTAGGCCAAGAATTTATCTCATCGGACAAAGTTAAAAAAAGAGGAGTGGTCCTCTATGCAAAGGAGAGCCTATCACCAAAATTCATATTTAAAGATGATCTAGGAAGATTCGTTGCAATTGAAATTCAAACGCAAGGAGAAAAATTCTTGATAGTAGGTATTTATGCACCAAATGAAGGAAAATCGGAATTTTTTAAGAAGTTCCATGCGACTCTGATGGACCATATGGATTACAATATGGATTACAATATGATTTTGATGGGAGATATGAATGGTGTAGTGTCTACAAATATGGATAAGGCACAGAGACAGGTAGTCACCAAGGATGGAAGACTACCAAAAACTTTCTTTGATATGACTGAAAATATGGATTTAGTCGATATCTGGAGAACGAAGAATCCCCTGGGAAGAGAGGGAACCTTCTTCTCTGAGGCTAAAATGACATGGACAAGAATTCACCAAATTTGGGTAACCAGAGGACTGGCTCCGAAGACTAGTAAAGTGGAAATCTGCCCCAAGACCTGCTCCGACCATAATGCCGTGAAGATGGAAATGAAATTGACGCCAATTGGTTCCTTTAGATGGAGGATGAATGATACTTTGTTTAGGAATGAAGAATTCACTAAGAAGGCCCAAAAAATTTGAGAGACTATTTTGAGATAAATATGAACACTACTGTGGAAAAAAGAGTTATTTGGGATGCAAGCAAAGCGGTCATGAGAGGATTTTTGATACAACAGAATGCAATTAAGAAAAGAATTCAAAATGAGAAAAAAGACAAAATCCTGGAAAAAATAAAGGAAGGAGAGAAGAAATTGAGGGTGAAACCAAAGTCGCAGGAGATTTTGAAAGGGATAAAGTTATATCAAGTACAATATATGAAAATGATGAATCAGGAAATACTATTACGAATTTAGAAGTGGAAGGAAAGAATATACAGAATCCAGTGGAAATTAGAAAGTGCTTCCAGAGGTATTTAAAAAAACTATATACACAGGAGACGCAGAAAGAAATGGACATTGATAAATTTTTGAAAATGAATGGACTACAAAAAATTTCCCAGGAAAATAAGTTAATGCTGAATTACAAAATAACGGAACAGGAAATAGAAGGGGCCATTCAGAACACGCAATTGGGTAAATCCCCAGGACCGGATGGATTGACCAAGATACTACAGATCTCTGAAAGAATGGTTAATACAACCTTTAAAGGAAGTCTGTAATACTGGAAGGGGAAAAGGCACCAGAGTCGTGGAAGGAAGCATATATTACACTTATACCGAAAACAGAGACTGAAAAGACACAGTTTAAGAACTACCGCCCCATATCACTGCTTAATGTGGATTATAAAATTTTTGCAGATATTTTGGCTAGAAGATTAAAAAAGGTGTTAGCAGAAGAAATTCACAAAGATCAAGCGGGTTTTCTCCCGGGCAGACACTTGTCTGACAATACGAGGAATATAATTAATATCTTAGAAAAACTACAAGTGAAGATCAATACTAAAGCAGTTTTGATATTTGTGGACGCGGAGAAAGCCTTTGACAACATTTCTTGGAGTTTTATGAAGAAGAATTTACTGGGGATGGGGGTTGGTCAAGGTTTTGGAAATAGTATAGGTGCAATTTATTCAGAACAAAAGGCTAAATTAATTGTAAATAACGTAGTGACGGAAGAATTTAAGATTGAGAAAGGAACACGACAAGGTTGCCCAATCTCTCCATTGCTTTTTATATCGGTCCTGGAGGTTTTGTTAAATATGATTAGAAGGGACCAATTGGTAAAAGGTATACAAGTGGGAGCCAAACAGTACAAATTGAAAGCATTTGCTGACGATTTGGTATTGACTCTACAGGAGCCAGAATCTAGCACTAAAAGAGTACTGGAACTGATTCAAGAATTTGGTCAGGTAGCAGGTTTCAAGTTGAACAAGACGAAAACTAAGGTTTTAGAGAAAAATCTAACTGAGATTGAGAGAGATAAATTTCAAAAGGAGACAGGATTAACACTGGTTAAGAAAGTGAAATATTTAGGGGTTAACATGACTGCTAAGAACGTGAATTTATTTAAGGATAACTATGAAAAATGTTGGATTGAAGTGAAAAAGGATTTAGAAATATAGTCAAATTTGAAGTTATCGTTGTTAGGCCGAATTGCTGTGATAAAAATGAATGTATTGCCAAGAATGCTGTTTTTGTTTCAAACATTGCATATTTTGGACAAAATGGACTGCTTCAAGAAGTGGCAGAGAGATATCTCTAGATTTGTCTGGCAGGGCAAGAAGCCTCGTATAAAATTTAAGATATTAACTGATGCTAAAGAAAGAGGTGGATTTGCCCTGCCAGACCTCAAACTTTATTATGAATCAGCCGCTTTTTGTTGGCTGAGAGAATGGATGCTTCTTGAAAACACTGATGTGTTGGATTTGGAAGGTTTTAACAATGTATTTGGTTGTCATGCATATCTGTGGTATGATAAGGTTAAAGCACACAAAGCGTTTAAAAACCATATTGTCAGGAAAGCACTGTTTAATGTCTGGATAAGATATAAAGACTTGTTAGAAAATAAAACCCCGAGATGATTGTCACCAATGGAAGCAAAGGCTCAGAAAAAACCCAATATGGAGGCCAAATGGCCGAAGTATTGGGAAATTCTGGAACAAGAGGGAGACAGATTAAAACTGCAGAGTTTTGAAAAATTAAAAAACAGAGTGCGAGACTGGCTCCACTATTATCAAATTATGGAGGCATATAATTTGGACAAAAAACTAGGCTTCCAGGTGGAAAAATCAAAACTGGAAACAGAATTGCTAGACCCTAAAGTTAAGAATCTGCCAAGAATGTATAACTTGCTGTTGAAATGGAATACTCAGGATGAAACGGTGAAATCTGCTATGATTAAATGGGCGCAAGATGTTGGACATAACATTATGATGGCTGACTGGGAACAGTTATGGACCACAGGTATGAAGTTTATGGCATGCAATGCCTTAAGAGAGAATTTAATGAAAATGATTTATAGGTGGTACATAACACCAGTCAAGCTTGCAAAAATCTATCATTTGCCTGATAATAAATGCTGGAAATGTAATGAGACTAAAGGTACATTCTTTCACCTTTGGTGGACATGCCCAAGGATTAAGAACATCTGGGAGATGATTTATAATGAAATGAAAAAGGTATTTAAATATATCTTCCTCAAGAAACCAGAGGCCTTTCTCCTGGGCATGGTCGGCCAATTGGTGCCAAAGAAGGATAGAACTTTCTTTATGTATGCTCAGTGGTGTAGCGTGGGGGGTGCAGGGGGGGCCGGCCGCACCGGGCGCAACATCTGGGGGGCGCGCGCTCGCACTCGCAGCTCTCTGCCCCTACCTGGCTCACTCACTCTCTCTCACTGCAGTGCTGGCTGTGCGAATCCGATCCGAGCCGCTGGGTCGCCGCCCACTGTGGAAGGGGTGGGTGCCAGGCGTGCGGTGCGGAGAGAGAGCGAGGGACTATCTGGGGGAGGGACAGTGCAGCGGCCGCCCAGCGCAGCGCTGAGCGTGGGAGAGAACCACACCAGACCAGACCAGGCAGCAGCAAGAAGAAGCTGGCAGCGGTGGCAGGGTAGGGGTTAGGGGGCGCAAATTACTTGCCTTGCCCCGGGTGCTGACAACCCACGCTACGCAGCTGTGTATGCTACAACAGCAGCAAGAATACTCATGGCGAAGTACTGGAAGACACAAGATTTACCCACCCGGGAAGAATGGCAGATGAAGGTGATAGACTATATGGAGTTGGCGGAAATGACTGGCAGAATCCGAGACCAGGGAGAAGAGTCGGTGGAAGAAGATTGGAAAAAATTTAAAGTATATTTACAGAAATATTGCAAAATTAATGAATGTTAGAAGGATGCTGGAACGAAGTTATATGGCTTTAGCAGAAATGTTATAAAGAATTAAGTAAAAATAGATTGTTAATGGACCAAAGTGGAAATTTAAGGTTAGATTGTGTTAAGATAAATTATAGAACAAAAATTAAGAAAGATGGAAAGGATTTGCTGAAATAGCTAATTGAACAAGAATACAAAAAAGGGAGGTGTGAGGAGGTCGATGACACAAGTAAATGAAAGGTAGAGATATAGAGATATTGGATGTGTTTTTAAAATGTTTTTGCTTTTTTGTTGTTTTGTTGTATTGTTTTTTTTGTTTTTTCTCTTTATTTTTGATGTATTGTGAACTTTTTATTGTTTCTTCTTTTTTCTGTAACTATTAAACTTTTAATAAATAAACAAAGTTGTTGAACTCTTTTTTCTGGGTTTGAAGTTGTTGAGGTTTTTTTTTTTAGGATTTCCCCCACAAAATAAACTGCCACAGAGACCGGATTACTTTATTCCTTGCATGGGCGGGGGGAGCCTCTGCCCGCAAACAGATCAACAGCTGGCCTTGATTTCTTACTGGCCTCATTGTGTTACCTCTGACGGGAGACACAAGGGATGAATTTTACCTGGATGTCTCGTGTGTGTGTGTGTGTGTGTGTGTGTGAAAAAGGTAAAAGGCAGATCTGTCGGAGCCAGCTGTCACAAATGGCGCAGTTTAGCATAAAATAAAGACACAGAGAGCCAGCAATATTTTCAGGATGGTATGAGCAGCTCCTTTCGAACTTCTCTTCTCTCCCGTAACTTTTATTATCCTTTGTTCTCTCCTCTCGCATGGCCGTTTGCCAATGTCTCACATTGCCTACATCCGGTCACGGCTTAAACCCACCCATCGCCATATAGGGTAATTACTGCCCAGAGGGGGAACATAACTCCATATAAGGCTATGCATTGTGCACCAGTACCTAAAACACGGATGGATCTAATCTCGCGGCGTGGGAGGGAAGGATTTTGCAATGTAAACATTGTGGGGTGGGGGACCCCACTTTGCAAGTGGATTGCCAGGATCAGCCCCCTCCCCCCTCTCCTGATCCACAGACGGAAGAGGGGAGGGGAAAAACCTTCCTCACTCCCCCCCTCAATTCCTCCCCTCCCCTCCCGGCACATCCTTCTCTCACCCCCACCCCCCATAACCCCAGATCCCGCCCCCATCCGTTGCACCCATTTCTCCTCCTCCTCCTCTTCCTCCTCCTCACCATTCGGCTTCTGTTCCGGGAATAAGGGGGGGGGGGTGAGCTCCCTCCCAATCTGCCTGCTTCTCCCGCAAGTAGAGCTTCCACTCTGGTTTGCTGCTCTGCGCCGCAGCTCTAGGGGCGCGCGCTTTCAGAAAGGGGAGGGAGGAGGCAGGGGAGGACACCCCACCCCCGTGGATGTTGCAGGGAAGGAAAGGTGAATCGCGAGCGAGGACAAAGAGGTAAAGGGGTCACGGGGGGGGGAGGGGAGAGAAGGATCCAGAGACCCCTGCCAGCTCCCCAAAGCGCCTTTCGTCGGCCCCACGGGCAGGGCCTGGATCCCTGCACGCCTGCTGCGAAGGGGGCTTTCTGTGGCCCCTTAGGCGCCTTGGCAGCGGCGGACATGGGGACCCCACCCAGGGGATCCCATCGAGGACCCCTTTGCCCCGTTTCCTCCACGCAGGCATCCCTGTGTCCCTGTGGGATCTGCACGGAGAAAGGCGGGGCATGAATGGGTTAAAGTGCGCGAGGGACGCCTGGATAGAGACCCCCGTGTGACTCGTGTTGGGGGGGGCGTCCTCTGGATGGGGCACGCAGGGCGAGGGCTGAGGGAGAGGGAGGGGGTCAAGGAAGTCGGGGGGAGCATCCCTGGGGCAGGGAAAGGCAGCACTGGCGTGGGGGGGGGGGAGATCAAGGAAGACCAGTCGTTGGGGAGACGTCTCCATCCTGACGCACGCGGGGAATCTCCAGAGTGGCCACCTTGGCTTCTCCCTGCGGCCCAGGAATCCACCACCCTTTCAAGACGACCAAAGAGGGATCCCTGGAAAGTGGGGGGTCCTGTCCCCCCCACCCCTTCCTTCCTGCAAGCTCCATCCTCTTCCCACCCCATAAGCCCCTGCCCTGTCCAGTGGCAGCGGTTCAAATCAGGAGAGGAAGAGAGTAGGGGAGAGGCCTTCTCAGAAGCGGCTCTTTGTTTCCGCAATCCCACCCAGGAAGCAGCCAGAAACCTTTTCCTCTCTCTCAGGCTTCCATCTTTATTGTCTTTTCCACTGCCTGGTTCATTGAGGGTGAGGATAATGTACACCTGTCCTCAGAAACAGGGGTTCAGAGTCCATGGAATGGCTCTCAGGATTGATACAGAAGTTGTACCTCAAAGGCATTTCTGTTGCTCTTATTTTTGGTAGGCAGTGTCAGAGTGACTGACATCAGCATCCGATGACAGTGATTGCATGAATCTTCCAGTCAAAGGACCCATTTTCAGGATAGACAGTGCCTGTGGCTGGAGGCTCTACATACAAGGTGTGCCTATACAGGCCAAAGACTGCCAGTATTAGCACAGGTGAGCTGTGTGACCTCCCCTAATTTACAGACTGTATGTGAATGAGTGTTTGTGGGGGGGATTATAGTTTATGGCAACCCTGTGATTTTCTCCACCCATAACATTTTGTGAGTTGATATTGCAGAACAAATTCCAAAATAATCACAGTGGTACCTCTGGTTACATACGCTTCAGTTTACAGACTCCTCTAACCCAGAAATAGTACCTCGGGTTAAGAACTTTGCTTCAGGATGAGAACAGAAATCGTTCTCTGGCGGCGCGGGGGCAGCAGGAGGCCCCATTAGCTAAAGTGGTGCTTCAGGATAAGAACAGTTTCAGGTTAAGTATGAACCTCCGGAACGAATTAAATCTTTAACCCAAGGTACCACTGTACAAAAAAATCTCAATATAATAAGAATGATTGTAGTATTTATACGCTGCCTATCTGGCTGGGTTTCCCCAGCCACTGTGGGCAGCTTACAATACATATAAAAGACAGTAAAACATCAGACATTAAAAACCTCCCGATACAGGGCTGCCTTCAGCGGTCTTCCAAATGTCAGATAGTTGCCCATTTCCTTGCCCTCTGCCTGCTTCCCTGTAACTTCGCTTCTCATGGGGGGGGGGTTCAACCAGCAGAAGACCCTCGAAGGAGGACCTCAGCATACAGACTGAGCGATGGGGGTGGAGACGCTCCTTCAGGTCTACAGAGAGTGAGGCTGTAGGGCTTTAGGTCAATGATCTTGCTCCTCCATAATGATTTCCACAGCAAGTCCGACATACAATTAGCAGAGTAGGAAATAAAGCTCAGAGACAGCAAAAAATTCCTTCAGCAAATAAATTTGTGACTGAAGGCATAACAGGAATCTATGCCTGAAAAATGCAACCACAGCAATTTAAAGGTCAGCACCAACAATGTGAAATGTGCTCAGAAATGTACTGGGAGTCAGTGAAGATCCTTTTGGACTGGTGTTATGTTGTCTCAATGGCTGCTCCCCTTCTGTTCTATAGCTGCCACATTCTGGATTAGTTGCAGTTTACGAGTCACCTTCAGAGATGGCCCCATGTAGCACATGGCAGTAGTCCAAGCGGGAGATCACCAGAGCATGCACCACTCTGGGGAGACAGTCTCCAGGCATGGAGGGTCTCAGCTAGCATACCTTCGCTTCACATGGGGGGGGGGGGGTTTCAACCAGCAGAAGACCCTCAAAGGAGGACCTCAGTGTACAGACTGAGTGATGGGGGTGGAGACAAATTAAAGGTCATCACCAACAATGTGAATTGTGCTCAGAAATGTACTGGGAGTCAGTGAAGATCCTTTCGGACTGGTGTCTCAGCGGCTGCTCCCCTTCTGTAGTCTAGCTGCCACATTCTGGTTTAGTTGCAGCTTACGAGTCACCTTCAAAGGTAGCTCCATGTATCACATGGCAGTAGTCCAAGCGGGAGATCACCAGAGGATGCACCAGTCTGGGGAGACAGTCTCCAGGCATGGAGGGTCTCAGCCAGCGTACCAGAAGGAGCTGGCAGACAACTGCCCTGGACACAGAACTGACCTGCACCTCCATGGACAGCTATGAGTCCAAAATGACACCCAGGCTTTGCACCTGGTCCTTCAGGGGCACACTTACCCTGTGCAGGACCAGGGAATCCTCCACACCTGCCTGCCCTCTCTCCCCCCAAAACAACACATGTGCCGCACTGGTTCCAATTTGAAAGAGAGGAAGAGCTGAGTATCATCCACATACTGGGGAACACCCAGCCCAAACCTCCTGATGATCTCTCCCAGTGGTTTCATGTAGATATTAAAAAGCATGGGGGAGAGGATGGAGCCCTGAGGCACCCCACAAGTGAGCGCCCAGGGATTTAGCTGGCCGGTTGAAGCCTTTGCTTGGATCACGGCCCCTGTTGCATGCTGACAGGTTCTGGAAGCCACAGGTGAGAGATGAGTGCAGGGTGGGGGCCAATGGTGGAAATATTACCCCAGAAGGCGGACTACATTTCCCCCAGCAAAGGTACTACCGCTCCCCTAACACCTCAAGACATCCTATAATTATTATATTTAAAACTGTTAAGGAAAAATCCAGGTGTGAGGCTGCTCAGTCACCCAGCTCGTTGGGCAGAGCCCGGGGGTCCCTGTGGAATAAAGGAAGGATTCCAGCCACCAACTGGAGCAAATAGCTGTAGACCAAAATTTATTGCACAATAGGTTCAAAGAGCAAATTTGAACCCCGAGGATGGGGTGACAAAGACTTTTAAAACTTTCCCACCACATCCCAGAATACAGTTCGAAAGGGAGGGGTTAACCTTGGCAAACATGCAGACATGGCAGGGCAAGACTCAGGTATAAGATTAGCATAGACAAATATGTCTTAAGTACCCACCACCCAAAAGTACAATAGAAGTTCTTTTTCATGTCTGGAGCCTGAGGCGAGTCAGGTGATGAGATTTGGCTTCCTTTGGCTAACAATGAGCCCAGCAATTGTCCCCTCTGGGAACTTCCGGGAGTCCTTTTTCAAGGGGAAAATAGCTTTGGAATGGAGGAAACGAGATGATTTTATATTATTTTTAAAACTAGGTAACTTCCCTGAGCAGTCAAGTTGAAAGGATACATTCAGGCATAATATTTGTAATATTTAACTTTAAAGATGTGCCCCCTTCCCCCGTAATTTCCGTAACATTTCCCCCCTTCGGAGATAAATTTCCTTAGGTTCCGTAGGAACTGCAAATATTTTCTCCGCACTTAACTACAGTTCAGACATAGACATATTTCCCACCCCCCTTTAGTCCCGTATGTTATATAGATATGCACTAAATGATAACTTGGTATCCACCCTTCCAGATGTGTGGGTTTATGTAAACCTGAAAGGGACTTGCAAGTCACACCTCTTAAGGTCATTTGCAAGTATAGCAGTGGACATAGCTGGATATAGGATATCACATAAAAAGAACACCTGTTGCATTTTGTTACTAAATTACTTGTGGCATTCTAGCTCAATAGTGGTCTATGCTTTTCACTTAGCAGGAAGGTCCAGTAACGATTGAAAAATGCAGTTTGCTTTGTTCTCCGCATTTTTTTGTGTGTTCTCAGGTGTCAAGCTAGCTCTCCTCTGGTCTCACAACGCCATGGTGGCACAGCAGTGGCAATCCCTGGCGAATCCACTTAGGGCTTTCATATCAACCATGACGCCTGGCACTCACCATAGCTAGCACAGGATGGACATGTCATGAGAGAAATGTCTTTGCCTTGGCCTTTCTATGGGGTTTTATTATTATAGACTCTGGTCTTGCACTCATGGGAAGTTGCTCACTTGCACTCATAGAATCATAGAATCATAGAGTTGGAAGAGACCACAAGGGCCATCGAGTCCAACCCCCTGCCAAGCAGGAAACACCATCAGAGCACTCCTGACATATGGTTGTCAAGCCTCTGCTTAAAGACCTCCAAAGAAGGAGACTCCACCACACTCCTTGGCAGCAAATTCCACTGTCGAACAGCTCTTACTGTCACGGAGTTCTTCCTAATGTTTAGGTGGAATCTTCTTTCTTGTAGTTTGGATCCATTGCTCCGTGTCCGCTTCTCTGGAGCAGCAGAAAACAACCTTTCTCCCTCCTCTATGTGACATCCTTTTATATATTTGAACATGGCTATCATATCACCCCTTAACCTCCTCTTCTCCAGGCTAAACATTCCCAGCTCCCTTAGCCGTTCCTCATAAGGCATCGTTTCCAGGCCTTTGACCATTTTGGTTGCCCTCCTCTGGACACGTTCCAGTTTGTCAGTGTCCTTCTTGAACTGTGGTGCCCAGAACTGGACACAGTACTCCAGGTGAGGTCTGACCAGAGCAGAATACAGTGGCACTATTACTTCCCTTGATCTAGATGCTATACTTCTATTGATGCAGCCCAGAATTGCATTGGCTTTTTAGCTGCCGCGTCACACTGTTGGCTCATGTCAAGTTTGTGGTCAACCAAGACTCCTAGATCCTTTTCACATGTACTGCTCTCAAGCCAGGTGTCCCCCATCTTGTATTTGTGCCTCTCATTTTTTTGCCCAAGTGCAATACTTTACATTTCTCCCTGTTAAAATTCATCTTGTTTGTTTTGGCCCAGTTCTCTAATCTGTCAAGGTCATTTTGAAGTGTGATCCTGTCCTCTGGGGTGTTAGCCACCCCTCCCAGTTTGGTGTCATCTGCAAATTTGATCAGGATGCCCTTGAGTCCATCATCCAAGTCGTTGATAAAGATGTTGAATAAGACCGGGCCCAAGACAGAACCCTGTGGCACCCCACTAGTCACTCTTCTCCAGGATGAAGAGGAACCATTGATGAGCACCCTTTGGGTTCAGTCAGTCAGCCAGTTACAAATCCACTGAGTGGTAGCATAGTCAAGACCGCATTTTACCAGCTTCTTTACAAGAATATCATGGGGCACCTTGTCAAATGCCTTGCTGAAATCAAGGTAGGCTACATCCACTGTGTTCCCTTCATCTACCAGGCTTGTAATTCTGTCAAAAACGAGATCAGGTTAGTCTGACATGACTTATTTTTCAGAAATCCATGCTGACTATTGGTGATCACAGCATTCCTTTCTAGGTGCTCACAGACTGTTTGCTTAATGATCTGCTCCAGAATCTTCCCTGGTATTGATGTCAGACTGACTGGGCGGTAATTATTTGGGTCCTCTCTTTTCCCCTTTTTGAAAATAGGGACAACATTTGCCCTCCTCCAGTCTGCCGGGACTTCGCCTGTTCTCCAGGAATTCTCAAAGATGGCTGCCAGTGGTTCTGAGATCACATCTGCCAGTTCTTTTAATACTCTTGGATGCAGTTCATCTGGCCCTGGAGACTTGAATACATCTAAACTAGGCAAGTATTCTTGTACTATCTCCTTAGTTATTCTGGGCTGTGTTTCCTCTGCTGAATCATTTGCTCCAAATTCTTCAGGTCGGGCATTGTTTTCTTTATCGGAGAAGACTGAGGCAAAGAAGGCATTGAGGAGTTCAGCCCTTTCTGTGTCCCCTGTTTTCATTTCACCATCTTCTCCTCTGAGTGACCCCACTGTTTCTTTGTTCTTCCTTTTGCTACGAACATACCCATAGAAGCCTTTTTGTTGCTTTTAACCTCTCTAGCAAGCCTGAGTTCCTTCTGTGCTTTAGCTTTTCTGACTTTGTGTCTACACGTGCTGGCTATTTGTTTGAATTCCTCTTTGGTGGTTTCCCCCCTTTTCCATTTTTTGTACACATCCTTTTTTTAATCTTAACTCAGTTAAAAGTTCTTTAGATAGCCACCCTGGCTTCTTTAGGCACCTTCCATGTTTCCGTCTCATTGGTATTGCCTGACGTTGTGCTTTTACTATCTCCCTCTTAACAAACTCCCAGCCATCATGAACTCCCTTTCCTTTTAGTATTACTGTCCATGGGATCTCACCCAGCACTTCCCTAAGTTTTATGAAGTCGGCTTTCTTAAAGTCAAGAAATTGAGTCCTAGTATGCTTGGCTGCTCCTTTCCGCTGTATAGTAAACTTCAGAAGAGCATGATCACTCGCGCCTAATGATCCTTCCACTTCTACCCCACTAACCAGGTCATCAACATTGGTTAGGACCAGATCTAAAATGGCTGTTCCTCTTGTTGCTTCTCCCACTTTCTGGACAATGAAGTTGTCTGCAAGGCCAGTGAGGAATCTGTTTGACCTTATGCTCTTGGCTGAGTTTGACATCCAACAAATATCCGGGTAATTGAAGTCCCCCATTACTACTATCTCCCTTCCTTTTGCATGCTTGGCCATCTGTTCCAGGAAGGCATCATCTATGTCCTCCGTTTGGCTTGGGGATCTATAGTAAACTCCCACAATGAGGTCACTCTTATTCTTCTCTCCCTTAATTTTGACCCAAATGCTCTCACTTTGGCTTTGAGGTTCTAAATCTTGGATCTCTTCACAGGTATACACATCCCTGACATATAATGCCACTCCTCCTCCTTTCTTGTCTGGTCTGTTTCTCTGAAATAGATTGTATCCCTCCATTATTACATTCCAATCGTGGGACTTATCCCACCAGGTTTCAGTGATGCCTATTATGTCATATTTAGTTTGCTGTACCAAGAGCTCAAGCTCATCTTGTTTATTTCCCATGCTTTGCGCATTAGTGTACAGACATTGAAGTCCATTAATCATTCCCCCGTGTCTCTTATTTAAGGATTTTTTCCTCCCACCACCAGGTCTGCGTGCTGTTTGCTCCATTTGGTCTATGACATTTGGATGATCATCTTCATCAATTGATAGACTCCTACCTTCAGGAGCACTGTCTCCCTCCCCCACATTAGTCAGTTTAAAGCCCTCCTGATGAGGTTTCTGAGATTTTTGGCAAAAACATTTCTCCCAACCGTTGTGAGGTGCAGCCCATCGCTTGCCAGAAGTCCATCTTCAAGAAACTGCAGTCCATGATCTAAGAATACACATGCACAGAAAGAGAAGGGTAAAAATTCAAGAAAGTTTAAAAAATAAAAAGCAAAAAATTAGATTACCAGTCAGATGAAAACGGACTTGAAACAAAGACATCAGATTTAGAAGAGAATCATTATTAAATAATACAAAGATATTATCAAAACCACACAGATTACTTGTTGTTGTTTAGTCGTTTAGTCGTGTCCGACTCTTCGTGACCCCATGGACCAGAGCACGCCAGGCACTCCTGTCTTCCACTGCCTCCCACAGTTTGGTCAGACTCATGTTAATAATAATAATAATAATAATAATAATAATAATAATAATAATAATTTATTTATACCCCGCCCATCTGGCTGGGCTTCCCCAGCCACTGTTTGTAGCTTCAAGAACAATGTCCAACCATCTCATCTCTGTCGTCCCCTTCTCCTTGTGCCCTCAATCTTTCCCAACATCAGGGTCTTTTCCAAGGGGTCTTCTTTTCTCATGAGGTGGCCAAAGTATTGGAGCCTCAGCTTCACAATCTGTCCTTCTAGTGAGCACTCAGGGCTAATTTCCTTAAGAATGGATAGGTTTGATCTTTTTGCAGTCCATGGGACACTCAAGATTCTCCTCCAGCACCATGATTCAAAAGCATCAATTCCTCGGCGATCAGTCTTCTTTATGGTCCAGCTCTCACTTCCATACATCACTACTGGGAAAACCATGGCATTAACTATACAGACCTTTGTTGGCAAGGTTATGTCTCTGCTTTTTAAGATGCTGTCTAGGTTTGCCATCGCCTTTCTTCCAAGGAGCAGGCGTCTTTTAATTTTGTGACTGCTGTCACCATCTGCAGTGATCATGGAGCCCAAGAAAGTAAAATCTCTCACTGCCTCCATTTCTTCCCCTTCTGTTTGCCAGGAGGTGATGGGCCCAAATTACTACTGGACTGAAAAAAATGGGGAAACAATGAAAAAAGCTTAAAATTCACCATGTGCTATCTGATAAAAGAACTTCATGAAAATGTCTTTCAACATGTGATGGACATGTCCCCAAAGTAAAACACACACATATTCACACACACACAAATGACCTATGAGGAACCAAAAATAATAAATGCTAGGACACACACATTTTAAGAAACCTGAAGTAATCTGTTTTGGCATTCTAACATCCCAAATGAAAATAAAAGAGTGTTTCTTGATGTGACAGCATCGGCTAGAATGTTAATAGCAAAATACTGGGAAATGAGTTAATACCAAGAAAAAATGAATGGCAATTTAAAGTTGTGCAAGTACCTTTAACTAGCCACAATGACAGATTTAATATTTGTAATATTTAACTTTAAAGATGTGCCCCCCCCCGTAATTTCCGTAGCAAGACAGATCAGGAATAAATTCATATCTCAAGAAATAACAAAACTTCAAGTTGTTAATGAATCAATACTACATATTCAAGGTTGACTAAGTACAGTTACCACCTTGACTTTAATGTCCAGCTTTTTCAGTGCCAGATTAGGATAGTCCTGTGTCAGAAGACGGGCATGAGATCAGGCAGCACACCATTATTATAAAGAACAATTGGGGTTGGTGTTTCTGTCTGGGATTCACATGCTCCAGCTGCTTTCCTTCTGCATCTCCTGCTCTCTCCATGCAATGTGAGGCATGTAGATAGTGTCAGGAGATCAGCCTACACTCAAGTAAGACCCTGGCAGAGACACATGCACGGCTGGCATGTTCTCTCCCTCCTGGTCGGTTTTTTCAGGAGCTTCATAAGCTTTCTTTAGCCCGAACATCACAGCGACCGATGCCAACCGACACCAGCACACTTAGGCATCAACAGAGTTTGTGCAGCTTGCACGTGACAGACCTCAGCAACTCAGCATGTTGGCTAATCTACTTTATTTACATATAAACACACACAGAGCACTGCAACATGGCTCCCTCTCTCTCTAGCATCAGACAGCAAAGAGAAAAAGACAAAGGACAATAGTCCCACTTCACTGAACACTGTAACACACACATCCTGTCTCCGTCACTTCCAACTCAAACATATACCGTCATGTGAAAGACAACAATCCTATGACTGCAATCATGGAGCAGGAATTCTAACAGATAGAGGTCCATCTACAAGAACAGGAGCTTCCCTGAGCACCCATTCAGCTGATCCCAAACACCAAACCTTGTCACTAGTTCTCTGGCTGACCCAGACCACAGTCCCTGGAAAAGATGTAGAGCTGGGTCTCACATAATGGTTCATATGGACCTCCTGAGGCCAATAGGACTGTGCAGGTGATTCATGAAGAACTAGAGGTGGAAACTGGGGTGGGTGGAGGAGTATGATGCTGAGGATGGGAAATGTCCAAAGGAACGATGAACCGGAGACAGAGAGGGCCTGTTCATGGACAGAGAGCAGCTGCCTTTCCTGTGAGGAAACAATTGATTTAAAAATTGATTTGAAAAGGCTGTATTCCAAGATCATGCTACTTTATTAACAATGATTGAGGATTATGAAAGGTTGCTGATGCATTACTATCATTTGACATCATTGCATTTTCATTTCCTGAAAGTTGGGAACATGGGTAGGAGGCTGGACAAGGTAGGAGATGTTGAAATAAGAAAAGGTGGTAATGGTGCTTGATGTGTTCTCTTTCCCTTTGTTCTCTTCCTTGAAAACCAAACAGGATTCCCTTTCCTCCCACTCTGAAGAAGGAGATGGAGAAGAACGTCAGAATTCCGGGTGATGGGGTGCCTTTAGTTTCATTAGGAATAGTCATTAAAATATGTGGAATGTGAAATATGCTGACTGAATGAGCACACATAGCTCACATCAAGAAACCCCAAAAGGGGAGATACCATTTAAAGGAATGGAGACTGGAAAAAGTTTCACTGATAGTGGAAAACTTAGAAGACATCAGCGGACTCAAATGGGCAAGAAAGGATTCCAATGCAGGGAGTGTGGGAAGACCTTCAGTCAGTATAGTAACCTTAAATTACACCAGCAGACTCACACAGGGGAGAAACGTTTTAAATGTATGGAGTGTGGAAAGAACTTTACTTTCAATGCATCCCTTAGAACACATCAACGGACTCACACAGGGGAGAAACCATATAAATGTATGGAGTGTGGAAAGAGCTTCAGTCAGAGTGGACACCTCAATATACATCTACAAACTCACACAGGGGAGAAACCTTTTAAATGTATGGAGTGTGGAAAGAGCTTTACTTTCAATGCATCCCTTAGAATACATCAACGGATTCACACAGGTGGAAAACCATATAAATGTATAGAGTGCGGAAAGAGCTTCAGTCAGAATGGAAACCTTAAATTACACCAGCGGATTCACACAGGGGAGAAACCATATAAATGTATAGAGTGCGGAAAGAGCTTCAGTAAGAATGGAAACCTTAAATTACACCAGCGGACTCACACAGGGAAGAAACCATATAAATGTATAGAGTGTGGAAAGAAATTCAGTCAGAATAGTAACCTTAACTTACACCAGCAGACTCACACAGTGGAGAAACGTTTTAAATGTATGGAGTGTGGAAAGAGCTTTACTTTCAATGCATCCCTTAGAACACATCAACGGACTCACACAGGGGAGAAACCATTTAAATGCATTGAGTGTGGAAAGAGCTTTAGTCAGAATGGAGACCTTAAATTACACCAGCGGATTCACACAGGGGAGAAACCATATAAATGTATGGAGTGTGGAAAGAGCTTCAGTCAGAGTGGACACCTCAATATACATCTACAAACTCACACAGGGGAGAAACCTTTTAAATGTATGGAGTGCGGAAAGAGCTTTACTTTCATTGCATCCCTTAGAATACATCAACGGATTCACACAGGTGGAAAACCATATAAGTGTATAGAGTGCGGAAAGAGCTTCAGTCAGAATGGAAACCTTAAATTACACCAGCGGATTCACACAGGGGAGAAACCATATAAGTGTATAGAGTGCGGAAAGAGCTTCAGTCAGAATGGAGACCTTAAATTACACCAGCGGATTCACACAGGGGAGAAACCATATAAATGTATAGAGTGCGGAAAGAGCTTCAGTCAGAGTGGACACCTCAATATACATCTACAAACTCACACAGGGGAGAAACGTTTTAAATGTATGGAGTGTGGAAAGAGCTTTACTTTCAATGCATCCCTTAGAAGACATCAACGGACTCACACAGGGGAGAAACCATTTAACTGCCTGGAGTGTGGAAAGAGCTTTAGTCAGAATGGACACCTCAATATACATCTACAAACTCACACAGGGGAGAAACCATATAAATGTATGGAGTGTGGAAAGAGCTTCAGTCAGAGTGGACACCTCAATATACATCTACAAACTCACACAGGGGAGAAACCTTTTAAATGTATGGAGTGCGGAAGGAGCTTTACTTTCATTGCATCCCTTAGAATACATCAACGGATTCACACAGGTGGAAAACCATATAAGTGTATAGAGTGCGGAAAGAGCTTCAGTCAGAATGGAAACCTTAAATTACACCAGCGGATTCACACAGGGGAGAAACCATATAAGTGTATAGAGTGCGGAAAGAGCTTCAGTAAGAATGGAGACCTTAAATTACACCAGCGGATTCACACAGGGGAGAAACCATATAAATGTATGGAGTGTGGAAAGAGCTTCAGTCAGAGTGGACACCTCAATATACATCTACAAACTCACACAGGGGAGAAACGTTTTAAATGTATGGCGTGTGGAAAGAGCTTTACTTTCAATACATCCCTTAGAAGACATCAACGGACTCACACAGGGGAGAAACCATTTAACTGCCTGGAGTGTGGAAAGAGCTTTAGTCAGAATGGACACCTCAATATACATCTACAAACTCACACAGGGGAGAAACCATATAAATGTATGGAGTGTGGAAAGAGCTTCGGTCAGAGTGGGCACCTCAATATACATCTACAAACTCACACAGGAGAGAAACCATTTAAATGTATGGAGTGCGGAAAGAGCTTTACTTTCAATGCATCCCTTAGAAAACATCAACAGACTCACACAGGGGAGAAACCATTTAACTGCCTGGAGTGTGGAAAGTGCTTCAGTCATAATGGAAGCCTTAGAACACATCAACGGACTCACACAGGGGAGAAACCATTTAAATGTATGGAATGCGGAAAGAGCTTCAGTCAGAATGGACACCTTAAATTACACCAGCGGACTCACACAGGGAAGAAACCATATTAATGTATAGAGTGTGGAAAGAAATTCAGTCAGAATAGTAACCTTAAATTACACCAGCAGACTCACACAGGGGAAAAACATTTTAAATGTATGGAGTGTGGAAAGAGCTTTACTTTCAATGCATCCCTCAGAACACATCAACGGACTCACACCGGTGAAAAACCATATAAACGTATAGTGTGGAAAGAGCTTCAGTCAGAATGGAAACTTTAAAGTACACCAGCGGACTCACACAGGGGAGAAACCATTCAAATGCATGGAGTGCGGAAAGAGCTTCAATAAGAGTGGACACTTCAATATTCATCTACAGACTCACACAGGAGAGAAACCATTTAAATGTATGGAGTGTGGAAAGAGCTTTACTTTCAATTCTTCTCTTAGAGCACATCAACAGACTCACATGGGTGAAAAACCATAAATGTATGGAGTGCGGAAAGAGCTTCAGTCAGAGTGATACACTTAGAACACATCAACAACTCACACAGGGGAGAATCCTTTTAAATACATGGAGTGTGGAAAGAGCTTCCGTAAAAGTAGAAGTCTTAGAAAACATCAGCAGACACGGATGCGAGAAACCATTTAAACCTACAGTGTGTGGAAGGAGCCTCAGTCAGAGTGGAACCCTTGATTTTCGTCAACAAACTCACCCAAGAGGCAAACCATTTAAATGTCAGGAAAGGTGATAGAGTTTCAGTCCTAGTAGAAGTCCTACATCAACAGACTCATGGACAGGAAGAACTTTTAGATTTGACACCCTACAACAAACTCATAGAGGAGAACCAGTTTAAATGGAAAGATTGCAGAAAGTGCTTTAGTTATAATGGAGTGTTTAAGAAACATCTAGGGAGTCTCACAAGGGAGAACCCATTTAGATGTATGGAGTGCGGGACATGTTCCTATCAGAGGCCCCTCTTCTGCGCAGCAATGAACTCAGAGGAAATCCGGCTTCAGGGCCCAGCTGAGTGTTGTCATTATCTCGAACTAGGTAACTCCTGTCTAATCTGCTCTGTGTCTGTGTCTCTCCCTGCTTCTGAGACCACTGGAAATGAGGGGGACAAATTTCCACCCTCCATGTCTTCTTCTGAGGAAAGCTGATCTCCTTGAGAATGCATTCCTCCATATTCTGCTTTAGTCCATTCCCTGACAAAACACATTGCCCTGTGTCCTTCCAGCCTCTTTCCTCCCTTGCTTCCTTCTGCTGGTTTGTGTACCTGACTTAGATATCCTGTGTGCTGTATTTTTTTACTGCTGAAACTGGATTTGGTCTCAGAAGCAAAGTTTTGTGCCTCACTGGGGTCCCATTCATAACTGTATGCTCTGGAAGCTCAGTAAACTTTTACTGAAGAAGTCCTGCTGCCTCTGTGTGTGTTTTTGACCTCAACATGGTAATTGCTCTACATATGGCCCCTACCCTGCTGCTGCTTAGCTCATGCCCTGGAGTTCCTGTGCTCAAGCATACAAGAGCAGTGCATTTGTTTGTGACTGGTTTTTGCACCAAACTCTCTGACCTCCACCACCCCATGATCTTCAAACAATGCTTCTTCACAAGAACTTCATAAAATAATGTAATTTAATGGGAGATTTCCCCCCCAGCCTAATTGCAGGATGGGGAAGGAGGGGCTGCAGGTACGAGGGAAGTCTCCTGGTGGGTCCCATATTCACTCATGAACCCCATGGGGCAACCCCAGAGCTCCTGCTTATTCTGGGGTTTGGAGAAGATAGTACTTTTCCATAGTCCCAGAAGTTATTAGTCAATCATGCTGCTAGGGAGTTTTCCTGCCAGAGGACCACAGTGCATATTACTATCATACTGATTTTGCTGTTGTTGCTGTTGCTGCTGTCATGAACTAGAGGGGTGCAGTGCGGTGGGGGGTGAGGCACCAGCTGGGGGACCCACAAGGGAAGAAGGCTCAGATCTGGGGGACAGGGTGGTGTGATGGCAATGAGCAGAAAGAGGGAGAAAAGGGAGCAGAATGGGAGGGGAGGTGTTTGGTGAGCAGGAAGAGGCTGGGGCAGAGAGCAGTTCAGTCTCAGAGGGAGGAGAGGAGGGGGGCTAGGAGACCAAGAGGAGGCAGGCTGCTGAAGCATCCAGGAAGACTCCCCCTCCTGCTGCGACCAGCTCCCCTCTCCCCTGGTCTCCTAGAGCACACAGAGAAACCCGGTTCAGACCCCATGATCCTGCACATGATATTAAGAGGGTGTTTCCCTGCCCCCCAACATGCCTCACTTTAATCTCGTTGACAATGAACTGTGTTTTCAGCCCAATCACCCCGTTTGGAGAGCTCTTTTAGGTGCTCCTTGCAATCTCTCTTTGTTTGAACAACCCTGGACAATTTACTGCCACCAGCAAACTTTGCCCCCTCCCTCTCACTCCTAACTCTAGATCATTTATGAACAAGTTGAAAAGCCACAGGTCCCAATACTGATCTATAGGGGACTCCACTTTCTGCTTCTCTCCATTCACAGGAGTGTTCGTTTAATAATATGTGTCCCCCCCCCCCATCCTTCTGTGCCATTTGGGAATGGCAGAGCTGAATGGAAGTGAGCAAGGAAGCCCCACAATCGCTTCTGCTGGAGGAATAGGGGCACTGACCCCAATACTCAACGGTGATGACCCGGTCCTTTAGGGGCACTGTTACGCCATCAGGAACCGGGAGTCCCCCAGAACTGCCTCCCCTACACCTGCCTCCCTCGTCTGGATTCAACCTCAATCCCTTAGCTGCCATCCATCCTCCAACCACCTCCAGAAAGGCACACAGGGAATTCACTACATTCACTGGTTCCAATTTAAAAGAGAGGAAGAGATGCGAGGAGCCTCCCCATTGTCTTTTCCTTCACAAATCCTGTCTTAAGGGCTCATTTAAGATATGAATAGGGTGTGAGGCTGTGACCTGGCACAGGAACTAAGTATTTATCATCACAAAAGACTGGCCAGGCTCCCCAGGCAATCCAATCAAGTGACCATTAAACAGGTAACGTGGCACACAGGACCTAAACAAACCACTCAGATTTCTGCTGTAAACCGCCCTTTCTGTGATGCAGGAATAATGTATCTCAGGGAGTGGTCTTGGGTTACACCCCTTCTGTGAAGTATGTATTATGTATGGAGGGGTGGTCTTGAGCTCCAGGGCAGGGCATTTAAAATGTCTATAGAAGGCCTTGTGTGCCATTGTTCTGGGTTCCTCCTCCCTCCTGCGTGTGGTGAGTGAGGACCCTGTTGCAACAGATCGATAAAGATCAAGCTTACTAGCTGCTTTGCTTCTCAATATTCTCTGGTTGGCCTCTGTTATTTTCTCCTACCAATAGGGAACCTACGTAAGGACTCTGTATGGGCTCTTGGATACCCCATAAGGGGGAAAGGGCAGATTTTTTGTTTACAAGACTTGCTTGGAACATTTATTTTATATATATTAGACCTTAAAATTATTACAACTATTGCATATGGTTGCATGAACTTTTAAGACCTCTCCCCATTTCCCACAATACATTTTTTCACAGCATCATCCATACATAACAAATGTGTCACAAAGTAGGAGTGTTTGGAATTTAGAAACATGAGCCCATCACCTACCCCTCTCAATAACCCCAGTTTCCCCGCACGTTTTAACTACCCCCTTCCTCAAAGAACCATAATAGTATTTACCCATCCGCCTAGCTTGCAAGGTTTTCCTCCGCTTCTCCTCTGAATGCATCAGGATTCAATCCACCATCCCGATGGATTTCTTCCTGGGGCATGTGCTGCCCTTGATCGCCTCCTGCCTCCTAAGGGATTATGGAGTCGGGGAGCCCTGGAGACCCCAATTCCAGAGGAGTCATTAGGCATTGGAACCCAGGAAATCCATCAAACCGTTGACTTTGGGCGATTATTTGACGTTTCTTCAGTTTTCTATATGTTACGGTAAAATCTGGGTGCGGGGCTACTCTGCCACCCAGCTCGTCAGACTAAGCCCTGCGGAAGAAAATGAGCTCAGCCGGAGACAGGAGCAAACTGCAGAAGATCCAAGTTTATTGCGCAACAGGTTCAAGATGAGATTGAACCCCGAGAAAGGGGTGACATGAGCTTTTGAAACTTCCCTCCATGTCCCAGAATACAGTGCAAAATACATCATAATTACATCATGAATACATTAAAGAGAGGTTGGGTTACACGGATTACATCATGAATATATTAATGAGAGGTTGGGTTACACCAGATTAACATATAGAGGAGGGAGGGGGAATATGCAGAGCCAGAGATATGCACAGATAAGCACTTCCTGAGTGCCGGTGATGGGAAGACAATGGTCCATGTATGCATGGTCTGTCACCTGGCATTGCCCGGAGGAAAGGCTTGGCAGAGCGATTTGACCGGATTAGGGTCTTCCTGAGTACGTGATGCCTCGCTCGAGGGATCATGGAGGCAGGGGAGGTGTCATGGAGTCCTGAGGAGACTGAGCCGATCGGCACCAAAAGCAAGGAAATCGGAGTTGTGGTTGATTTTATACGAATTTCTAAAGATTTTAGTCCTTTTTTAGTCCATTTGATATTGGTGATTGAAGTTGGAAACAGAATAGATACATTGTAGCAAGATTTGACACTTTTATGAGTTCACAAGTTTCGGTTCCATTGTTCTCCCAGCGGGGAGCCGTCAGCAGCTTGTCAAGAGGTTAAATGAGGCGTGCAGGAGCTCGCTGAGCTAGCTCTGCAAAGCGAATGCATGGTTCTGATTGGATAGATCGCAGCCATTGAAAGGAATGGGGGATACAGCTTTGTACGGTCAACCCACAGTAAAGATAGAGCGGGAAAGAGGCATAAGAATTTGGTCTTATTTCGCCCGTAATAGCGGATCGGTGTAGGAGAGGCACTTTATTTATGGGACTTGGGGTACAGTGTGGTGCTTGTGTAACGGTGTGGGGGCTGAGGGGTCCATGTGGGGTTGGGAGCCCTTGAGGTCATCGCCTCGGACATTCTGGTGGTCGACAGAAGGGTGAAGGAAGGCATGCCCCCCTCCTTCCGTATCACTATACATTATTGGAGAGTCGGAGGACACAGTACGATTCATGGTACATTCTTGCTACAATTGTATAGGCTGCTTTTCTGAGCCTCTTTGCTGCTGTGCATGGAAGGTGCCTGTGCAAATGGTCATTGTCCTGGCCTTAGTCAGAGGCTGTGGTCGGGACTTGGGGTTTTGGGGGAGTCATATAACTGTCCCCCCCTCCTGGTTTGAAGAGCACCAATACCTAAAACACGGACGCACGGCTCGTGGCGTAGAAGAAGAAGAAGAAGAGTTTGGATTTGATATCCCGCCTTTCACTCCCTTTAAGGAGTCTCAAAGCGGCTAACATTCTCCTTTCCCTTCCTCCCCCACAACAAACACTCTGTGAGGTGAGTGGGGCTGAGAGACTTCAGAGAAGTGTGACTAGCCCAAGGTCACCCAGCAGCTGCATGTGGAGGAGCGGAGACGCGAACCCGGTTCCCCAGATTACGAGTCTACCGCTCTTAACCACTACACCACACTGGCTCTCAAGTAGAGTGGAGGAGGGAAGGATTTTGCAATGTAAACATTGGGGGGAACCCCACTTTGTAATTGGATTCCGGGATCAGCCCCTCCCCCGC
Source organism: Podarcis lilfordi (assembly GCA_947686815.1). NCBI lineage: Eukaryota > Metazoa > Chordata > Lepidosauria > Squamata > Lacertidae > Podarcis > Podarcis lilfordi. The sequence goes on from CANTUW010000015.1 coordinate 50,955, forward strand.
TCTCCTGATCCACAGATGGAAGAGGGGAGGAGGGAAACCTTCCTCTCCCTCCCCCCTCTTCCTCCCCTCCCCTCCCGGCACTTCCTTCCCTCACCCCGCCCCCACAACCCCAAATCCGCTCCCCAATATGTTGCTCCTCCTCCTCGCCATCCGACCTCTCTTCCAGGAATGGGAGGAGGATGAGCCCCCCTCCCAACCTGCCTGTTTCTTCCGGAAGTGGAGCTTCCACTCCGGATTGCTGTTCTGCGCCGGAGCTCTAGGGGCGCGTGCTTTCGGAGAGGGTAGGAGGGGCAGCAGGGAAACCCCCCACCCCACCCCGAGGAAAGGAAAGGAAAGGAGAATCTGGAGTGAGGATGAAGAGGTAAAGGGGTCGCGTGGGGGGGGGGGAGAAAAGGACCCAGAGACCCCAGCCAGCTCCCCAAAGCGCCTTTCGCGAGTCCCACCGGCAGGACCTGGATCCCCGCACGAGTGCTGCGAACGGAGCTTTCCTTGGCTGGGGGGCGGACATGGACCCCCGAACCAGGGGGTCCCCACAAGGGTCCACTTGCCCCGTTTCCCCCACGCAGGCATCCCTGGGGCCCTGTGGGCTCCGCATGGAGAAAGGCGGGTCATGAATGGGTTAACGGGCGCGAGGGACGCCTGGATAGCGACCCCCATGTGGCTTGTGTTGGGGGGGTGCTCTGAATGGAGAGATGGGGCACGCAAGGCGAGGGGTGAGCCCCGCCAAGGCAGCCTCTGGGTGCAGTGGAGACTCAATGAAAGAGGGAAGGGGTCGAGGAAGTCGGGGGGGAGCATCCGTGGGGCTGGGAAGGGCAGCAATGAGAGAGAGAGAGAGAGAGAGAAAGGAAGAACAGTCTGTAGGGAGAGGTCCACGTGGCGGACGCGGGGATTCTCCGGAGGGGCCGCCTTGCCTTATCCCTCCCGCCCAGGAATTGGCCACCCTTCAAGGCCACCAGAGAGGGATCCCTGGAAAGTGGGGGGTCCAGTCCCCCCACCCCTTCCTTCCTGCAAGCTCCATGCTCTTCCCACCCCATAAACACCTGCCCTGTCCAGACGCAGTGGTTTAAATCCGGAGAGGAAGAGGGGAGGGGAGAGCCCTTTTCAGAAGCCGTTCTCTGTTTCCACAATCCCACCAGGAAGCAGCCAGGAACCATTCCTGTCTCTCAGGCTTCCATCTTTATTGTCTTTTCCACTGTGTTATGGTAAAATCTGGGTGCGGGGCTACTCTGCCACCCAGCTCGTCGGACTAGGTCCGCGGGTCCCTGCGGAAGAAAATGAGCTCAGCCAGAGACAGGAGCAAACTGCAGAAGATCCAAGTTTATTGCGCAACAGGTTCAAGACGAGATTGAACCCCGAGAAAGGGGTGACATGAGCTTTTGAAATTTTCCTCCATGTCCCAGAATACAGTGCAAAATACATCATAGTTACATCATGAATACATTAAAGAAAGGTTGGGTTACATCAGATTAACATATGGAGCAGGGAGGGGGGAATATGCAGAGCCAGAGATATGCACAGATAAGCACTTCCTGAGTGCCGGTGATGAGAAGACAATGGTCCATGTATGCATGGTCTGTCACCTGGCATCGCCCAGAGGAAGGGTTTGGCAGAGCGATTTGACCGGATTAGGGTCTTCCTGAGTACGTGACGCCTCACTCGGAGGATCATGGAGGCAGGGGAGGTGTCATGGAGTCCTGAGGGGACTGAGCCGATTGACACCAAAAGCAAGGAAATCGGAGTTGTGGTTGATTTTATACAAATTTCTAAAGATTTTAGTCCATTTTAGTCCATTTGATATTGGTGATTGAAGTTGGAAACAGAATAGATACATTGTAGCAAGATTTGACACTTTTATGAGTTCACAAGTTTCAATTCCATTGTTCTCCCAGCGGGGAGCCGTCAGCAGCTTGTCAAGAGGTTAAATGAGGCGTGCAGGAGCTCGCTGAGCTAGCTCTGCAAAGATGAATGCATGGTTCTGATTGGGTAGAACGCAGCCATTGAAAGGAATGGGGGATACAGCTTTGTACGGTCAACCCACAGTAAAGATAGAGCGGGAAAGAGGCATAAGAATTTGGTCTTATTTCGCCCGTAATAGCGGATCGGTGTAGGAGAGGCACTTTATTTATGGGACTTGGGGTAGAGTGTGGTGCTTGTGAAACGGTGTGGGGGCTGAGGGGTCCATGTGGGGTTGGGAGCCCTTGAGGTCATCGCCTCGGACATTCTGGTGGTCGACAGAAGGGTGAAGGAAGGCATGCCCCCCCTTTCTGTATCACACTGCCTGCTTCATTGAGGATGAGGATAATGTACACCTGTCATCAGAAACAGTGGTGCAGAGTCCATGGAATGGCTCTCTGGATTGATACAGAAGTTGCACCTCAAAGGCATTTCTGTTCCTCTTATTCTTTGTAGGCAGTGTCAGAGTGACTGACAAGCTGAGATTCTTCCCAGTCAAATGAGACATTTTCATGGTAGACAGTGCCTGTGGCTGGAGGCTCTACATACAAGGTATGCTTATACAGGCCAAAGAGTGCCAGTATTAGCACAGGTGAGGTGTGCGACCTCCCAAATTTACAGACTGTATGTGAATGAGAAGTTGTGGGTGGGATTACAGTTTACGGCAACCCTGTGAGTTTCTCCACCCATGACATTTCGTGAGCTGATATTGCAGTACAAATTCAAAAATAACTACAAAAGAATCACAATATAATAAGAATGATTGTAGTATTTCTACCCAACCCATCTGGCTGGGTTTCCCCAGTCACTCTGGGCAGCTTACAGTACATATAAAAGACAGTAAAACATCAGACATTAAAAACCTCCTTATACAGGGCTGCCTTCAGCTGTCTTCCAAATGTCAGATAGTTGCCCATTTCCTTGCCCTCTGCCTGCTTCCCTGTAACTTCGCTTCTCAATGGGGGTGGGGGTTCAACCAGCAGAAGACCCTCGAAGGAGGACCTCAGTGTACAGACTGAGCGATGGGGGAGGAGACAAATTAAAGGTCATCACCAACAATGTGAATTGTGCTCAGAAATGTACTGGGAGTCAGTGAAGATCCTTTCGGACTGGTGTTATGTTGTCTCAACGGCTGCTCCTATTCTGTTGTCTAGCTGCCGCATTCTGTATTAGTTGCAGTTTATGAGTCACCTCCAAAGGTAGCCCCATGTAGCACATGGCAGTAGTCCAAGCGGGAGATCACCAGAGCATGCACCACTCTGGAGAGGCAGTCTGCGGGCAGGTAGGGTCTCATCCTGCATACCAGATGGAACTGGCAGACAGCTGCCCTGGACACAGAATTGACCTGTGCCTACATGGACAGTTGTGAGTCCAAAATGACCCGCAGGTTGCTCACCTGGTCCTTTGGGGGCACAGTTACCCCCATCGGGTCTAGGGAGTCTCCCACACCTGCCTGCCCCCTTTCCCCCGGGACAGTATTTCTGCCTTGTCAAGATTCAGCCTCCATCTGTTAGCCGCCATCCATCCTCCAACTGCCTCCAGACACTCACACAGGACCTTCACTGGTTCCAATTTAAAAGAGAGGAAGAGCTGGGTATCATCCACATACTGGGGAACACCCAACCCAAACCCCCTGATGATCTCTCCCAGCGTCTTCATATAGATATTAAAAAGCATGGGGGAGAGGATGGAGCCCTGAGGCACCCCACAAGTGAGCACCCAAGGGTCTGAACACTCATCCCCCAACACCACTTTCTGTACATGGCCCAGGAGGAAGGAGGGGAACTACTGCATAGCAGGGCCCCCAGCTCCCCTAGAGGGTCCAGAAGGACACCATGGTCAAAGGTCTCCAAAGCCGCTGAGAGATCCAGCAGAACCAGGAAAGAGCTTCCTCCTCTGTCTCTAGCCCATCAGAGATCATCAAGCAGCGCAACTAGGGCAGTTTCCGTCCCATGATGAGGCCTGAATCCCAATTGGAAGGATAATGGTGGCAGAAGCTTTCCTGGTCCTGCAGCCCACAAAAGCTCCAGGCACAAGACGTTCATTAGTTTTGAAGGGGCCATTGGATAATTGGCGGTCTTTTCTTCAAAAGACAAATATCTTGAATACCTTTACAGTGACGTATGATGTAAATAGTGCTTCTGTTTTCCTTGTTCTACATCGGAGAGACTTTGATACACAGGTCTGAGCTCATCTCTCTGCCTGAAACTGCTGTGTTAGCAGCACTGCCTGGGCAGTGTGTTTGTGGATCCTGGGCTGCCTAGACAACAAGACCCCCTTCTCAGCCTGGCTTATATGGTCCCAAGGAAAGCAGAGCAGTACTTTTGGCACCAGCTTGGCTGCAGGAGTGGCTGGAAGGAGGTGTGCAGGGCACCATCCAACTGTCATAGAGACTCCACTCTGGATTTGTGTAGGTTTTCCTCCACAGCTTTTTCTTCTCCTGAAGATAACTCACGAGGCAATTAAGGTTTAGGACCAGAGCTTTCCTTATTGATCGGCTCCCTTCCCCGGTTGACGATCCCATGTGCCCTTCACTTTCCTCTGCAGCATGGGCAGAATCTGCCTTCTAGACTGTGGGATTCACTGTTGTTCTCCTCCTCTCCATCCACCAGGGCCTGCCTTCACCTGCAGCAGAATTCCCCAACCCACCAAGGATTTGAGACCCATCAGGTATCCTCACCTGGTTTAATCGGCCGGTTGAAGCCGTTCCTGGGATTGCAGCCCATTTTGCATGCTGACAGCTTCTGAAAGCCACAGGTGAGAGCTGAGTGCAGGGTGCAGAAGGTGGACTACATTTCCTCCACCAAAAGTACTACTGCTCCCGTAACACCCCAAGACATCCTATAATTATAATATTTAAGACAGATCAGGAATAAATTAATATCTCAAGAAATAACACAACTTCAGGTTGTTAATGAATCAATACTACATATTCAAGGTTGACGTTTCCACTAAGTACAGTTATCTCCTTGCCTTTAATATCCAGCTTTGTCAGTGCCAGATTAGGATAGTTCTGTGTCAGCAGAGGGGCACGTGATCAGGCAGCACATCATTATTATAAGCAGCAATGGGGGCGGGTGTTTCCATCTGAGATTCCCATGCGCCACCTGCTTTCATAGAATCATAGAATCATAGAATCATAGAGTTGGAAGAGACCACAAGGGCCATCGAGTCCAACCCCCTGCCAAGCAGGAACACCATCAGAGCACTCCTGACATATGGTTGTCAAGCCTCTGCTTAAAGACCTCCAAAGAAGGAGACTCCACCCCACTCCTTGGCAGCAAATTCCACTGTCGAACAGCTCTTACTGTCACGGAGTTCTTCCTAATGTTTAGGTGGAATCTTCTTTCTTGTAGTTTGGATCCATTGCTCCGTGTCCGCTTCTCTGGAGCAGCAGAAAACAACCTTTCTCCCTCCTCTAAGTGACATCCTTTTATATATTTGAACATGGCTATCATATCACCCCTTAACCTCCTCTTCTCCAGGCTAAACATTCCCAGCTCCCTTAGCTGTTCCTCATAAGGCATCATTTCCAGGCCTTTGACCATTTTGGTTGCCCTCCTCTGGACACGTTCCAGTTTGTCAGTGTCCTTCTTGAACTGTGGTGCCCAGCACTGGACAAAGTACTCCAGGTGAGGTCTGACCAGAGCAGAATACAGTGGCACTATTACTTCCCTTGACCTAGAAACTATACTCCTATTGATGCAGCCCAGAATTGCATTGGCTTTTTTAGCTTTCCTTCTGCTTCCCCTGCTCTCTCCATGCAATGTGAGGCATGTAGACGGAGGTCCATCTCCAAGAACAGGAGCTTCCCTGAGCACCCATTCAGCTGACCCCCAGCACCAAGCCTTGTCACTAGTTCTCTGACTGACCCAGACCACAGTCCCTGGAAAAGACTTAGACCTGGGTCTCCCAAAATGGTCCACTTGGACCTCTTGAAGCCATTGGGACTGTGAAGGTGACTCATGAAGATCTAGAGGTGGATGAAGGATTATGATGCTGAGGATGGGAAATGTCCAAAGGAACGATGGACCTGAGAAAAAGAGGGCCTTTTCATGGACAGAGAGCAACTGCCTTTCCTTGTGAGGAAACAATTGATGTGAAAGCCTGTTTTCCAAGATCATGCTGCTTTATTAATGATGATTAAGGATTATGAAAGGTTGCTGATGCATTACTATCATGTGATGACATTGCATTTTTATTTCCTAAAAATTCAGAACCTGGGTAGGATGCGGGAAAATGTAGGATATGTTGAAATATGAGGTGGTGCTAATTGCATCTGATATGCTCTCTTTTCCTTTGTTCTCTTCCTTGAAACCCAAACAGGATTTCCTTTCCTCCCACTCTGAGGAAGGTCATGGAGAAGACAGTCAGACTTCCAGGGGAAAGACCACATTTGGTTTCATAAGATATAGACATTAAAATGTGTGAAATGTGGAATATGTTTCATTGAATGAGCACACATAGCTCACATAAACAAACCCAAAAAGGGGAGAAACCATTTAAAGGTGTGGAGTGTGGAAAGACTTTCACTGATAGAACACATCAGCCTTCTCACATGGGAAAGAACAGATTCAAATGCAAGGAGTGCGGGAAGAACTTCAGTCAGAGTGGACACCTCAATATACATCAACGGACTCACACAGGGGAGAAACCTTTTAAATGTATGGAATGCGGAAAGAGCATTAGTCGGAATACAAACCTTAAATTACACCAGCGTACTCACACGGGTGAAAAACCATATGAATGTATGGAATGTGAAAAGCGCTTCAGTCACAGTGGACAACTAAATATACATCTACAGACTTCAGAAAGAGCTTCAGTCAGAATGGTGACCTTAAATCACACCATCGGACTCACACAGGGGAGAAACCATTTAAATGTATGGAGTGTGGAAAGAGATTTAGTGATAATGGAACCCTTAGAACACATCAATGGACTGACACAGGGGAGAAACCATATGAATGTATGGAGTGTGGAAAGACCTTCAGTTTCAATGCAACCCTTAGATGACATCAACAGACTCACACAGGGGAAAAACCATATGAATGTAAGGAGTGCGGAGAGAGCTTCGGTTTCAGTGAAACCCTTAGAAGACATCAACAGACTCACACAGGGGAGAAACCATTTGAATGTATGGTGTGTGGAAAGAGCTTTAGTGATAATGGAAAACATCAACGGACTCACACAGGGGAGAAACCATTTGAATGTATGGTGTGTGGAAAGAGCTTTAGTGCTAATGGACAACTTAAAACACATCAACGCACTCACACAGGGGAAAAACCATATAAATGCATGGGGTGCGGAAGGAAATTCAGTCAGAGTGGGCAGCTCAATATGCATCAACTGACTCACACAGGGGAGAAACCTTTTAAATGCACGGAATGCGGAAAGAGCTTTAGTCAGAATACAAACCTTAAATTACACCAGCGTACTCACACGGGTGAAAAACCATTTAAATGGATGGAGTGTGGAAAGAGCTTCAGTCGGAATGGAAACCTTAAATTACACAAGCGGACTCATAGAGGGAAGAAACCATATGAATGTATGGAGTGCGGAAAGAGATTTAGTGATAATTCAACCCTTAGAAGACATCAACAGACTCACACGGGGAAGAAACCATGTAAATGTATGGAGTGCGGAAAGAACTTTCGTGATAATGGAGCCCTTACAACACATCAACGGACTCACACAGGGGAGAAACCATATGAATGTATGGATTGCGGAAAGAGCTTCAGTCGCAATGGAAGTTTTAGAAAACATCAGCAGACCCACATCAGAGAAACCATTTAAATGTTTGGCCTCTGGAAGGAGCTTCAGTCAGAGTGGAACCCTTGATTTACATTAACAAACTCACACAAGAGACAAACCGTATAAGTGTCAGGAAGTTAGACAGAGGTAGAGGTCCAGTTCTAGTGGAAGTTCAAAATCAACAGACTCATGCACAGGATGAAGTTTAAGAGCTGAACCCCTACAAACCATCAACAGACATGAGGAGAAGCAGTTTAAATGGAAAGATTACAGAAAGTGATTTAATTATAATGGAATGTTTAAGAAACATCTAGGGACTCTCACATGGGAGAAACCATTTAGATGTATGGAACGCGGGACATGTTCCTCTTAGAGTCCACTCTTCTTCCCAGCAATGAACTCCAAAGAAATCCGTATTCCTGCTTCTGGGCCAGCTGAGTCTGTTTCTCTTGTCATTATCTCTTAGCTAGGCAACTCCTGTCTAATCTGCTCTGTATCGGTGTCACTCCCTGCTTCTGAGACCACTGGAAAAGAGGGGGGAGAATTCCCCCCCTCCAGCCCCCAGTGAAGCACGTGAACGTAAGCAGGTACTCGCTTGGTGTTAAATAAGGATCAGGCAGACTCAGCAATGGAGAATAAGAAGGTGAAGCTTATTGCCAGGCAATAAGGACCCAGTTTGGAATCTCTTCCAAAAGGAACTGGGACCCCGACTGACAGAAATCCAGAGGTCTTTATACCTGAGCAGATCACAGCAAATCATAGATCATGAGACAACCATGAGGGACTCACGATATTGTCAGCGAGAATTAGCCAATTAGCAAGCTCCTTGCCACGCTACCAGCTCCTGGTCAAGCACTGGTCAAGCACGGAGTTCTAGTTCTGCTTTCCGATGCTTGCAGTGACGCTCTGTCTAACCTCTCCCCTAGTTATGACAGGACAGGGAGTTTGGAGATTTTGTGGTTTTGCTCTTCCTGTTCTGTGGATTAATTTAGCCTGTATCTGAGGGGATTTTGTACCAGTATCTCTGATTCACGACTTCCCCTTGTCCAGGGTACACAGATGTTTGTAGGGGAAAGGTCGGCTCCTAACTTTGCTGTTTCAAGCAGTTTGCAGTTAGCTAAGGCACAGCTTCCCTTTGATTCAAAATGGATTATAAAATACTGTAAGCCTTGATTATGTGTAAGCATATATGAATATATTGATTACTGATAACTGATTATATGGATAGCATAGGGGTAGCCCTTCTTCTTTGCCTCACCAGGAAAGCTGATCTGCCTGAGAATGCATTCCCCCATACTCAGCTTCAGACCATTCCCTGACGCATCGCGAGAACCCTTGAAAAAGAAGTGATTTGGCTCACCATTGAAAGCTAAGACCCATAAAAGGTTGAATATGAAAGATACGTGGTTGAAGTATAATGCTATTCTGATGGAAGTAGGGGACCAATTTAGATTGAAATCTTATGATCAGTTGAAAGATAAATTAGATGATTGGTTCCAGTACATCCAGATAAATGAAGTGTTTAAAATGGACAAGAAAATTGGTTTTCAAACAGAGAAATCCAAACTGGAAATGGAATTATTAGATACAAAACCAAAAAACCTATCTAAGATGTATAATTTATTGCTGGAATGGCATACAAAAGATGAACAAGTGAAATCTGTAATGATTGAATGGGCCAGGGATGTGGGGCACAATATCATGATGATAGATTGGGAGAAATTGTGGGGAAAAGGAATCAAATTTACAGCTTGTAACGCATTAAGTGAAAAATTGATGAAAATGATGTATAGATGGTATTTAACACCAGTGAAGTTAGGAAAAATGTATCATACTCATGATAATTAATGCTGGACATGTAAAGAGATAGAAGGAACCTTTTACCACATGTGGTGGACGTGCCCCAAGGTAAAAGACTTCCGAGAAAGGATTTATAATGAACTGAAAAAAGTATTGAAAAACACATTTGTTAAAAAACCAGAAGCCTTTTTACTTGGTATAGTGGGGAGTGAAATTCCCAAAAAGGATGTTACTTTTTTTTCTGTATGCCACAACTGCTGCGAGAATATTGCTAGCGAAGAATTGGAAGAAACATGATTTACCAACTATCGAAGAAGGGCAGATGAAGATGATGGACTATATGAAACTTACCGAATGACCGGGAGACTCCGAGACCAGAGAGAAGAAATGGTGGAAGAAGATTGAAAGAAATTTAAAGAATATTTGAAAAAATATGTTAATATTTAAATCTTCAAATAACTTTGGAAGTGGATATAGGCTGTAGGGTTTAAAGTAGAAGATAGTGTATTTTAAAAAAGTATTATTTGTAAGTGATAAAATGTGAAGTTATTTTAAGTGTGATATAAAAAAAATATGGTTAGAAACGATGATATATGTAAACTGCTAAAGATGAAGTAAAATGAAAATCAGATAGGTGGGACTTGGAGAAGCCCACTTAACAATGTTTAGGAAAATAAGGATATGACAAGAATTTGTTTGAATTGTTTGTTTTTCTGTTTGTGTTCTTTATTTGTGTTATAAAATGAATATTTTTTTTTTGAAAAAGCAAAAGAAAAAAACAATTCATACAGCAATACACCACAGATCTCAGTGTGTGTTTCTGTGATGCCCATTTGCCTGGAAGCAGCCGGCAGAAAGCTTTTCTTCGTGAAGCCCCTGCAGATGTCGAGTTGCTGACTTCCCTCCCAGACGACAGGAAGCGAAAGACACACATCCATTGCCCTGTGTCCTTCCAGCCTCTTTCCTCCCTTGCTCCCTTCTGCCGGATTGTGTGCCTGACTTAGATATCCTGTGTGCTGTATTTTTTTACTGCTGAAACTGGATCTGCTCTCAGGAGCTAAGTTTTGTGCCTCACTGGGAACCCAGTGAGAACTGTATGCTTTGAAAACTCAGTAAACTATTACTGAAGAAGTCCTGCTGCCTCTGTGTGTGTTTTTGACCTCAGCATGGGAATTGCTCTACCCATGGCCCCTACCACGCCGATACTTGGCTCAGGCCCTGGAGTTGCTGTACTCAAGCATTCAAGATGGGTGTTTGTGTGTCAGACTGGTTTTTGCACCAAATTCTGCCACCCCCTCACCCCCAGCAATGCATGATCTCCAAACACTACTTATTCAACAGAACTTCATCCCTGCCCCCTGCACGTTCTGAAGAAAACTTAAAATTTAATGGGAGATTCCTCCTTCCCCACCCACAATAGTGGGAAGGATGGGTTGCAGGTACCAGGGAAGTCTCCTGGGGGGCCCATCTTCCCTCATGAACCCCCTGGAGGAGCCCCAGAGCTGCTGCTTATTCTGTGGTTTGGGGAAGATAGTATTTTTCCATTGCCCCCGAAGTTATTATTCTTCCTACTAGAGGACTAGTGTGCATATTATTAACGTACTGAATTTACTGTTGTTGTTGCTGCTGCTGTTGTCATGGACTGGCTGGGTGAAAGGGGGGGAGGCACCAGCTTGGGAACCCCCAAGGGAAGAAGGCTCGGTACCCGGGTCTTGTATGCCCCCTAAGTCTATCAAAACTCCTAGGACTGGCCAATAAAAGGCTAATTTGGTGTTGGGATGGTGGGGCCCAGGTGCAAGGCTGCTCAGCCACCCAGCTTATTGGGGCAGAGCCCGTGGGTCCCTGCTGAATAAAGGAAGGAGTCCAGCCACCAACCAGAGCAAATAGCTATAGATCAAAGTTTATTGCTGGTAGCTTCGAGAACACTGTCCAACCATCTCGTCCTCTGTCATCCCCTTCTCCTTGTGCCCTCCATCTTTCCCAACATCAGGGTCTTTTCCAGGGAGTCTTCTCTTCTCATGAGGTGGCCAAAGTCTTGGAGCCTCAGCTTCATGGTCTGTTCTTCCAGTGAGCACTCATGGCTGATTTCCTTAAGAATGGAGAGGTTTGATCTTCTTGCAGTCCATGGGACACTCAAGATTCTCCTCCAGCACCATGATTCAAAAGCATCAATTCTTCGGCAATCAGCCTTCTTTATGGTCCAGCTCTCACTTCCATACATCACTACTGGGAAAACCATAGTTTTAACTATACAGACCTTTGTTGGCAAGGAGTAAGGTAAAGGTAAAGGGACCCCTGACCATTAGGTCCAGTCGTGGCCGACTCTGGGGTTGCGGTGCTCATCTCGCTTTACTGGCCGAGGGAGCCAGCGTACAGCTTCCGGGTCATGTGGCCAGCATGACTAAGCCGCTTCTGGTGAACCAGAGCAGCGCACGGAAACACCGTTTAGCGGTACCTATTTATCTACTTCCACTTTGACGTGCTTTCGAACTGCTAGGTTGGCAGGAGCAGGGACCGAGCAACGGGAGCTCACCCCATCGCAGGGATTTGAAGCGCCAACCTTCTGATCAGCAAGTCCTTTGGGGTTTAACCCAGAGCACCTTTCTGTAAATACGTGACCTCCCGCTTGAGGGATTATGGCGGGGACCGAGTGGTTTCAAAGCCCTTAGCCAATGACGCACATTGTCGGTGGAATGAAGAGAATCGTTGAAACCAGTGATTTTCTATGAATTTCTAAGCGTTTTTGGCTATTCACAATACAAACAGTGGGTTCGGAAATTGGCCTCGCTACATTGGATCCAGTTTTATGAGTGGATTACAAGGTAATGAGGTTTCGATGAATTTAGCCCATTGTTCTCTCAGCAGGAGCTGTCGTCACCTTGTCAGCGCTCACTGAATCGTGGAAGATAGCTGCGCTGAGCAGCTCCTGCAGAGCCATAGCATTGCTGGGATTGGCTGAAGGGCTACATTTGACGCGATTTGATTGGTCAGGACGCATCCTCATGCATATAAATTGTTCATTCATAAAATACATCGTTCATTCATACTGCCTGCCTGTATATAGCACCGGGATACGCGGTCAGAAATGGCGCTTTACTCTTGGGGTGTTGGGGTTTTGTGTGGTGCTTGGTGCAACGTTGTGAAAGGACGAGGGGAGCCCTTGTATAGCGGGGTTCCCTTGAGGTCATCGCCTCGGGTCCTACATCATTTACTCAGGAGTAAACCTCTGTTTATATGCTCCCCTCCATTCCGTAACAGTGGGAACCGTTGGAGGCCACATTGGTTATTTCGTTTTCACCTCTCCTCTGGAAAAGTGCTCTTTCTTTTGGGGTTTGATGACTTTTTCCTCCTCCAGTGCCCACTGCACCATCAGCGAGGTACAATACTGTCCTTTCAATTTCTGTAGCCATGTAGGGCTCTCTCTCAGGACCGCTACCCAGGAGTCTGCGTATGCAAACTGCTCCGAATATCCAGGGTGTTTTGTCACACTTCAAAAGACCTGGTTGGTTAGGTCCTATGAGCCCGGTGGGGGGGGGGGCTGATCGCTGGGAGTTCTCAGTCGTTTGGGGTTCATCACTCCATCGTATTTGCGGTCGAATTTGCCAAAATTATTCACCATGCCTTGTAACGGAGTCCATTCCTCTTGCGAGTGTGAACCCCCCCAATATGAGCTCCTGCTTAAGTTGTTACACAAGGGAGACTCCCTGCCCTTCCAACATGTTGCAGATAAACTAAAAGGTGGGGGAACCTTTTGAAAAGACTGATGGCCAGCAAGGCCCACAGTGAGAAAGCCTATAGAAAGAAAAGACTCGAAAAGCCCCCCCTCAGCAGCACAGCCCGCCAGTCCTGGGCAGAGAACTCGCAGTTGTGCCAAGGGGGGGGGGGGGAGCCTGATCTCTGCAGCCCCAGCCCTCAGCCGGACAGGAGCCTTCAAGCAAAACACAAAGCGAGAAAACTCCTCTTTCCTCACAGCCTCAGCCCCTCTTGGCCGAGATAGAGACAATAAAATACATAGACATACACAGAGCTGGGAGCCTGTTGTTGTTGTGGGGGGTGTCCTCTCTCTCTCTCTCTCTCTCTCTCTCTCTCACACACACACACACACACACAGCTGCCCACCCCCCCAGTCCCAGCTCCCCTGGCTGAGCTGGAAACACAAGTCTCAATGCAAAGCACACAAAAATAAAGCGCCCCCCCAAATGTGCAATTTAACTGCTAGCAAAACACACAGAGCAGCCCACCCCCTTTTGCCTGAGACACACACAGAGCCACAGCCCACGGCTCCCTCCATTTCAAGGAACGGGGGTCCCGCACAGCCCTCGGGGCACCTCAGCATCCCGGAGATTGCCTTGTTCCGGTGGGGGGGGGGATATTTTGCTTGCTGAGGGCAGGAGTCACAATCCTGTCACATTGCGGGGTGTCAGGCTTTTAGGCAAGGGGGTGAGGCTTGGGTGGGCCAGTCCTGTTCACAGTGAATTCTCAGTCATTTGGGTTCATCGCTCCACCACAACCCCAGTTTCCCACACCTTTTAACTACCCTCCTCCCCAAAGCACCATAATAGTATTCACACATCCCCCTAGCTGCAAGGCTTTCCTGCGCTTCACCTTGGAAAGTATCAGGATTCAATCCACCATCCCAATGGATTTGTGTCTTGACTGCCCCCCCCCTCCTGGAGTTAACAGCAGCAATACCTAAAACACGGAGGGATCTAAGCTCGTGGCGTGGGGTGGGGGAGGGAAGGATTTTGCAATATAAACATTGTGGGGGGGGGACACACCCCACTTTGCAGTAGGATTGCCGGGATCAGCCCAGCCCCAATCTCCTGATTCACAGAAGGAAGAGGGGAGGGGGGAAGGCTTCCTCTCCTCCCCGCCCCCCAAATTCCACCCTCCCGGCACATCCTTCCCACACCCCGCCACCGCAAACCCCAAATCCCCTCCCCAATATGATGCTCCTCCTCCTCGCCATCCGGCTTCTGCTCCGGGAATGTGTGGGGATGAGCCCCCTCCCAAACTGCCTGCTTCTCCCGGAAGTGGAGCTTCTGCGCTGGATTGCTGCTCTGCCCCGCAGCTCTAGGGGCGCGCGCTTTCGGAAAGGGGAGGAGGGGCGGCAGGTAAATCCCCCCCCCCACGTGGATGTTGCAGGAAGGGAAAGGAAAGGAGAATCGCGAGCGAGGACAAAGAGGTAAAGGGGTCTCGGGTGGGAGGCGAGAGAAGGATCCAGAGACCTCCTCCAGCTCCCCAAAGCGCCTTTCGTGGATCTGAATCCCTGCACGCGTTCTGCGAAGGGGTTTTCCTTGGACCCTTAGGAAGCCCACCCAGGGGATCCCAACGAAGCCCCCTCGCCCCATTTCCCCGCGCAGGCATCCCTGGGGCGCTGTGGGTTCCGCGCGGAGAGAGGTGGGCCATGAAAGGGTTAACGGGAGTGAGGGACGCCTGGATAGAGACCCCCCCTGTCCCTCCCCTGCTCGTCTTGGGGGGCCCCTCCGGACGGAGAGATGGGGGCGCAGGGCGTGGGGTAAGCCGCGCCAAGGGGGCCCTCTGGGTGCAGCGGAGACTCTGGGACAGAGGGAGGGAGTCGAGGAAGTGGGGAGGGGGAGCATCCCTGGGGCAGGGAAGTGCAGCAATGGGGGAGAGAGCGAGAGCGAGCGCTAGGAAGACCAGTCTTTGGGGACACATCTCCATCATGGCGCCCGCGGGAATTCTCTGGAGGGGCCGCCTTCGCTTCTCCCTCCCACCCAGGAAACGGCCACCCCTTCAAGGCGACCAGAGAGGGATCCCTGGAAAGTGGGGGGGTCGTGTCCCCACACCCGTTCCTTCCTGCAACCTCTATCCTCTTCCCACCCCATAGGCCCCTGCCCTGCCCAGACTGTTGCAGGAATGTATGTATAGGTTGGTAGTCTGTATATCATGCACGTGCAGCCCACTACCTAAATCAGCACCATCACTTTTGTGACTTTTCTGATTTGTCCCCACAATCATCCCAGTTTCTTCCTATCTATTCAAAGGGCCTTTGCTGCATGATACCAAATGTAGGAATTCACTGATAAATGTCTCTATGTACTGGCTCACAGGGAAAACTTCAGAGATTCCTATAGACATGTGAGCTCAGCAGCCCCTCTGCCTGAGTGATAATCCCTGGCATCCTGATACCTGAGTGCCAGACAGGTAGCCATTCGAGAAAGAACCAACCCAGATGAAGACAAAAGGGTGGGATTAACTTGGCTGAGAAACAGGTCAGGGAGGACAATGGGTGGCCAGCCGGGGGTGGGGCAAAGGCCAAAGAAAAGAGGCCGACCCCTTTGTCCAAGCCTCTTTTGGTTTTCTTCCTTCCAGAATCAGGATCTTCAGGAGTGTGTCCTGGCGGCTGAATTAAGGTAAGGTCTGGCCTGATTGGAAGGGGCATGGCCCCACCCACCGGGCTAGGCTACAATTTTGCAGCTTTTCTATCTGGGCAGGCGCCCAGCTAGACCGCAGAGGGTGGCCTTCTTGTTTTTGTAGCGGCGGCGGTGGGGGGGGGGGAATGGCTCCCTCGAGGCCGCCATTCGCCACCCTCCAGCTGTAGGCCACATTTCAGCTGTTTCCTTTTTGCAGGCGTGGGGGAGCATGGCCGTGGGCTCCACTGGCCATGAATGGTGGTGTGCGACCCCAGACGTAGGCCACACGGCAGCTTTTAATTCTGCTGACGCCGCTTTAAACAACAGGCCGCATTTCTGCCATTTCCTTTCTTATTGGGGGGGGGGTATAAGTCAGGCCGCATGGTGGTCATGTTTTTTTGCACTTCCCCCATCCCCCCCCATCTTGCACTTCTGCTCCTAGCAGGGAAATGTAAATATCTCTTTTGTTACACTTGATGGGTGTTTGGTGGAGGGCAAGGGGCAGGGTCCAGGATGCTCAGATTACTGCCACCAGACCTCCCCTTTCATGATGTAAGCATGATGTATTAGTGATGTAGTTTGGGGGGCTGTAACATTGGGATTAGCATCTAATAAAAGTTTGGGTTCTCTTCTGTTCGGGGCTTCCATCTTGTTCCACCTGGTGGCAGGTGGGAGTCCTATCGTGACAGTATTCAATAAAGACCAAGCCTACTGGCTGCTGTTTTGATTTGGTATTCTGGCTGGTGTCCTTGTTTTTTGTCCAGAGGGGCCCTCAGATTTCTCCGTTAACAAGACACAACTTCCTGCCTACAAGCTCCACACAATTCCCACCCCATAAGCCCCTGACCTGTCCAGATAATAATAATAATAATAATAATAGTAATAGTAATTTATATCCCACCCTTCTAGCTGAAGCCGGGCTCAGAGCGGCTAACAACAATAAAAGTAACACAGTTTACATAAAAACACAATCAATTAATTAAAATGCATTCTAAAATCAATTCATTCTAGTATCAATTCAAAATCAAATTAATGGCAGATACAGCAGTTCTGCCAAGTTCAACCATTAGTCCCCCTGGAGAGGACAGGAAAATCCTGAGAGAAAGTGGGGGGGGGGGGCTTCTCAGAAGTGGCTCTTTGTTTCTGCAATCCCACCCAGGAAGCAGCCAGAAACCTTTTCCTCTCTCTCAGGCTTCCATCTTAAAGTGTCTCTTCCACTGCCTGGTTCATTGAGGATGAGGATAATGTACACCTCTCATCAGAAACAGTTGCAGAGTCCATGGAATTGCTCTCAGGCTTGATATGGAAGTTGCACCTCAAAAGCATTTCTGTTCCTCTTACTTTTTGTAGGCTCAATAGGCAGTTTCAGAGTGACTGACAAGCTGAGATACAATCCATCAGCATCCGATGACAGCGACTGCATGAATCTTCCCAGTCAAGGACCCATTTTCATGATAGACTGTGGCTGGGGCTGGAGGCTCTACATGCTCTACATACAGGCCAAAGACTGCCAGTATTAGCACAGGCGAGGTGTGTGACGCCCCCCCCCCCCAGTTTACAGTCTTTGTGTGAATGAGAGTTTGTGGGTGGGATTATTGTTTATGGCAACCCTGTTGCTCCCACAAGAGAGCAGCCAGGGGAAAGAACACTCATCCTCCAACATCAATTTCTGGACATGGCCCAGTAGGAAGGAGGGGAACCACTGCATAGCAGGGCCCCCAGCTCCCCTAGAGAGTCCAGAAGGATACCATGGTCAAAGGTCTCCAAAGCTGCTGAGAGATCCATCAGAACCAGGAAACAGCAAAACCAGGACAGTTTCAGTTCCATGATGAGGCCTGAATCCCAATTGGAAGGATCATGGTGGCAGAAGCTTTCCTGGTCCTGCACTCCCAAAAGCTCCAGGCACAAGAATTTCATTAGCTTTTAAGGGGCCATCGGATACTTGGTGGTCTTTTCTTCAAAAGACAAATTTTCTGAACACTTTTTAATTGATGCATGATATAAACAGCACTTCTGTTTTACATAGTCCTCATTGGAGAGATTTTGATACACAGGTCTGAGTTCATTGCTCCCCCTGAAACTGCTGTGTCAGCAGCACTGCCTGGACAGTGTGTTTGGGGGTTCAGGGCTGCCTAGACAACAAGACCCCCTTCTCAGCCTGGCTTATATGGTCCCAAGGAAAGAAGAGCAGTACGTTAGGCACCAGCTTGGCTGCAGGAGTGGCTGGAAGGAGGTGTGTAGGACACCATCCAACCCTCTTGGAGACTTTTCTTTTCCTGAAGAAAACCAGGCAGTGAAGATTTAGGACCACAGTTTTCCTTCTCGATGGGCTCCCTTCCCTGGTTGATGAGCCCCATCTGCCGTTCACTTTCCTCCACAGCAGGAGCAGAATCTGCCTTCTTGACTGTGGGATTCACTGTTGTTCTCCTCCTCTCCATCCACCAGGGCCTGCCTTCACCTGCAGCAGAATTCCCCAACCCACCAAGGATTTGAGACCCATCAGCTATTCTCACCTGGTTTAGCCGGCCGGTTGAAACCGTTCCTGGGCTTGTGGCCCCTATTCTATCCTGACAGCTTCTGGAAGCCACAGGTGAGAACTGAGTGCAGGTTGGGGACCATTGATGGATAGAATACCCCATAAGGAGCATGACATGACCCCCACCAAAGGAACTAATGCTCTCCTAACACCCCAAGACATCGTATAATTATGATATTTGAGACAGAACCGGAATAAATTCGTCTCTAGAAATAACACATCTTCAGGCCATAAATAAATTAATACTACTTATTCAAGGTACTACATATTCCACTAAGTACAGTTTATCTATTTGCCTTGAATATCGCCTTTAAAGTGTCATTTTAGGATAGTTCTGTATCAGAAGACGGGCACGAGATCAGACAGCACATTCTTTTAAAAAATCATGCTGCTTTATTAACATTGATTGAGGATTATGAAAGTTGCTAATGAATTACTATCATTTGATGACATTGCAACTTCATTTCCTAAAAATTGGGAACATGGGTAGGAGGTGGGGGAATGTAGGAGAAGGTGCTAATGGAGCTTGATGTGTTCTCTTTCCCTTAGTTCTCTTCCTTGAAACCCAAACAGGATTTCCTTTCCTCCCACTCTGAAGAAGGTGATGGAGAAGACAGTCAAAACTCCAGTGAATGGGGCACCTTTCCTTTCATTAGACATTAAAATGTGTGAAATGTGGAATATGCTTCATTGAATGAGCACACATAGTTCACATCAACGACCTCCAACAGGGGGAAACCATTTAAAGGTATGGAGTGCGGAAAGAGCTTCAGTCAGAGTGAACACCTCAATATACATCAATGGACTCACACAGGGGAGAAACCATTTAAATGCCTGGAGTGTGGAAAGAGCTTCGGTATCAGTGGAAACCTTAGAAGACATCAACAGATTCACACAGGGGAGAAACCATATAAATGTATGGAGTGTGGAAAGAGCTTCAGTGAGAATGGAGACCTTAGAAAACATCAACGGACTCACACGGGGGAGAAACCATTTAAATGCATGGAGTGCGGAAAGTGCTTCGGTCAGAGTGGACACCTCAATATACATCAACGGACTCACACGGGGGAGAAACCATTTAAATGCATGGAGTGTGGAAAGTGCTTTGGTCCGAGTGGACACCTCAATATACATCAACGGACTCACACAGGGGAGAAACCATTTAAATGCCTGGAGTGCGGAAAGAGCTTTAGTGAGAATGGAAAACTTAAAACACATCAACGGACTCACACAGGGGAGAAACCATTTAAATGCATGGAGTGCGGAAAGAGCTTTAGTTTCAATGCAACCCTTAGAATTCATCAACGGACTCACACAGGGGAGAAACTATTTAAATGCCTGGAGTGCGGAAAGTGCTTCCGTGAGAATGGAGACCTTAGAAAACATCAACGGACTCACACGGGGGAGAAACCATTTAAATGCATGGAGTGCGGAAAGTGCTTCGGTCAGAGTGCACACCTCAATATACACCAGCAGACTCACACAGGGGAGAAACCATTTAAGTGCCTGGAGTGCGGAAAGAGCTTCAGTCAGAATGGAGTCCTTAAAAAACATCAACGGACTCACACAGGGGAGAAACCATTTAAATGCATGGAGTGCGGAATGAGCTTTAGTGATAATGGAACCCTTAAAAAACATCAACGGACTCACACAGGGGAGAAACCATTTAAATGCCTGGAGTGCGGAAAGTGCTTCAGTCAGAATGGAGACCTTAGAAAACATCAACGGACTCACACAGGGGAGAAACCATTTAAATGCATGGAGTGCGGAAAGTGCTTCAGTCAGAGTGCACACCTCAATATACATCAACAGACTCACACAGGGAGAAATCATTTAAATGCCTGGAGTGCGGAAAGAGCTTCAGTCAGAATGGAAATCTTAGAAAACATCAGCAGACACACAGGGGAGAAACTGTTTAAATGTATGGACTGTGGAAGGAGCTCCAGTCAGAGTGGAACCCTTGATTTATGTGAACAAACTCACACAAAACACAAACCTTATAAATATCAGGAAAGTAGATAGAGGTTCAGTCTTGGTGGAAATTCTAAATCAACAGATTCACGGACAGGAAGAACCTTTGGAGTTGAAACCCTTCAAACCATCAACAGACTCAAAGAGGAGAAGCAGTTTAAATGAAAAGATTGCAATAGTGCTTTATTTACAGTGGAGTGTTTAAGGAAAATCCAGAGACTCTCAGATGTAAGAACCCATTTAGATGTATGGAGTGTTGGATGTCTTCCTCTCAGAGTCCACTCTTTTCTTCACAGAAATGAACTCAGGAGGAAATCAGTCTTTAACACATGTTGTGTATGTGAAGTTCTGGTTTTTTATGTGTAAAACTCTATCGTAATAAAATATTGAAGGCAATGTCAAACAATGTGATTATGATCTAAGATGTAAAGTACCTTTTGATAGAGAAGGGGAGAGGGTTTGTCTGGATTGTTGGTGGTGAGTGGGGATTAGGGCTGGGCGATATATTGTCCAAACTGGTTTCTAGACCACATCATGATAACCTTTCAAAAACAATTGATATGGCAACACACCAAGAATCACAGTGTGTGTTTCCAGGATGCTCATTTGCCTGGAAGCTGCTGGCAGAAAGCTTTGCTTCGTGAAGCCCCTGAATATGCTGAGTGGCTGACTTCCCTCCCAGGCGACAGGAAGCGAAAGACACACCTCCATTGCTCTGCGTCGTTCCAGCCTCTTTCCTCCCTTGCTCCCTTCTGCCGGTTTGTGTTCCTGACTTAGATATCCTGTGTGCTGTATTTGTTTACTGCTGAAACTGCTGTACTCAAGCATGAAAACTTGGTGCATATGTGTGTGATTGGTTTTTGCACCAAACTTTCTCAACCCCACCACGTGTGATCTCCAAACACTGCTTCTTCACTAGAACCTCTCCCTGTCTGCTACACATTCAGAAGAAAGCTTAAAATACTGTAATTTAATGGGAGATTTCCCCCCAAGCCTTATTGCAAGAGAGGGAAGGAGGGGCTGCAGGTACCAGGGAAGTCTCCTGATGGGTCCCATCTTCACTCATGAACCCCATGGGGCAACCCCAGATCTACTGCTTATTCTGGGATTTGGGGAAGATAGTACTTTTCCATAGTCCCAGAAGTTATTATTCTTCCTGCCAGAGGACCAGTGTGCATATTATTATCGTGCTGATTT
Source organism: Podarcis lilfordi (assembly GCA_947686815.1). Taxonomy (NCBI): domain Eukaryota; kingdom Metazoa; phylum Chordata; class Lepidosauria; order Squamata; family Lacertidae; genus Podarcis; species Podarcis lilfordi. The sequence continues at coordinate 72,540 of CANTUW010000015.1, forward strand.
TACTGTTGTTGCTGCTGTTGCTGTCATGGACTGGCTGGGTGAAAAGTGGGGAGGCATCAGCATGGGAACCCCCAAGGGAAAAAGATCTGGAGTCTGAGTGTTGTATGCCCCCAAAGGTTATCAAAACTCCTAGGTCTGTTCAATAAAAGGCTAATTTGGTGGTTTTTTGGGGGGGACCCAGGTGCAAGGCTGCTCAGCCACCCAGCTCATCAGGCAGAGCCCGTGGGTCCCTGCGGAATAAAGGAAGGAGTCCGGCCACCAACCGGAGCAAATAGCTGTAGACCAAAGTTTATTGCGCAACAGGTTGAAAGAGGAATTGAACCCCGAGGATGGGGTGACAAGGACTTTTAAAAGTTTCCATCTTATCCCAGCATACAGTTTGTGGAGCATCATCACTACATCATTGCTACATCATCACTACATCAGAAAAGGGAGGGTTATACATGATTCACATAGGAGGAATGTCTCAGGGTAACAGGCAAATACAGGATATGTATTGGGAAGGTACATTCTAAGCACCTACTGCAAAACAACAATAGAACTTTGGTTTGCATAGTCTGGCACCTGGGCAAGTCCGGAGGAGAGCTTTTGCCCAGCGATCGACACCTATGAGTACCTTCCTGTGAGTACGTGACCTCCTGCTGGAGGGATTATGGCGGGGACAGAGTGGTTTCCAAGCCCTTAGCCAATGAAGCAAATTGGCGGTGGAATGAAGAGAATCGTTGAAACCAGTGATTTCCTATGAATTTCTAAGCGTTTTTGGCTATTCACAATACAGACAGTGGGTTCGGAAATGACCCGACTTGGCCTCGCTACATTGGATCCAGTTTTATGAGTGGATTACAAGGTAACGAGGTTTCGATGAACTTAGTCCATTGTTCTCTCAGCAGGAGCTGTTGTCACCTTGTCAGCGCTCATTGAATAGTGCAAGATAGCTGCGCTGAGCAGCTCCTGCGGAGCCATATAAATTGCTGAGATTGGCTGATGTACTAGATTTGTCGCGATTTGATTGGTCAGGATGCATCCTCATGCAAATAAATTGTCCATTCATAAAATACATCATTCATACTGCTCGCCTGTATATAGCACCGGGATACGCAGTCAGAAATGGCACTTTATTCTTGGAATGTTGGGTTTTTGTGTGGTGCTTGGTGCAACGTTGTGACAGGACGAGGGGAGCCCTTGTACAGTGGGGTTCTCTTGAGATTATCGTCTCAGGCCCTACGAGGTTTACTCGGGAGTAAAACTCTGTTTATATGCCCCCCCATTCTGTAAGAGTGGGAACCATTGGGGGCCAGGTCGGTTCTTTCATTTTCACCCCTCCTCTGGAAAAGTGCTCTTTCTTTTGGGGTTTGATGACTTTTTCCTCCTCCAGTGCCCACTGTACCATCAGAGAGGTACAATACTGTCCTTTCAACTTCTGTAGCCACGTAGGGCTCTCTGTCAGCACCGCTACCCAGGAGTCTGCGTATGCAAACTGCTCCGAACATCCAGGGTGTTTTGTCACGCTTCAAAAAACCTGGTTGGTTAGGTCCAGGTCCTACGAGCCCGGGGGGGGGGGGCTGTCCGCAGGGAGTTCTCAGTCGTTTGGGGTTCATCGCTCCACCGTATTTGCGCTCGAATTTGCCTAAATTATTCACCATGCCTTGTAATGGAGTCCATTCCTCCTGTGAGTGTGGGGAACCCCGCCCCCATTATGAGCTCCTGCTTAAGTTGTTACCCAAGGGGGGACTCCCTGCCCTTCCGACATGTTGCAGGAGCCTTCAAGCAAAACACAAAGTGAGAAATCTCCTGTTTCCTCACAGCATCAGCCCCCCTTGGCCAAGATAGAGACAATAAAATACATAGACATACACAGAGCTGGGAGCCTGTTGTTGCATGGCGGTGGGGTTCCCACACTCAGTCTCTCTCACACACACAGCTGGCCCTCCAGCCCCAGCTCGCTTGGCTGAGCTGGAAACACAATTCTCAACGCAAAGCACACAAAAAGAGATAGAGACAATAAAATACATAGACATACACAGAGCTGGGAGCCTGTTGTTGCCTGTGGGGAGTGGTGGGGGTGGTTTCTGTTATAAGAATTTTAATGTCTTAGATATATAATAAATGTTCATAACTGTACCAAGCAAACACGTACATAAATATATAAACCACCTGTCCGAAGCAGCACAGGAAGACAGTCCTGAAATCATTTTGACTCCCCAGTTGACCAAATGTTTCTCTGCAAGGAAGGAGGAGGTGAAAAAAAACTATCTGAGGATGTACACATTCCAACGCGCTTTAGTTCTGGGCTGCTTCACCCCTTGCATGAATTTCACCTGGGTGTCGGGGCTGTGTGCGCAAATGCCAAAGCCCCATTTTTTCCCTTAACACAGGAGTCACAGAGTCCAAGCCGCTGCTCAACGTGCACCAGTACCTAAAACACGGACGGATCTAATCTCGTGGCGTGGGGTGGGGGAGGGAGGGATTTTGCAATGTAAACATTTTGGGGTGCGAGACCCCACTTTGCAAGTGGATTGCCGGGATCAGCCCCTCCCCCGCTCTCCTGATCCCCAGAAGGAAGAAGGGAGGGGGAAACCTTCCTCTCCCTCCCCCCAATTCCTCCGCTCCCCTCCCGGCACATCCTTCTCTCACCTCGCCCCCACAACCCCAAATCCCGCCCCCATACGTTGCACCTCCTCCTCCTCTTCCTCTTCCTCGCCATCCGACTTCTGTTCCGGGAGGGGGAGGGGGGAAAGAGCCCCCTCCCAAATTGCCTGCTTCTCCCGCAAGTGGAGCTTCTGCGCCGGATTGCTGCCTTGCCCCGCAGCTCTAGAGGCGCGCGCTTTCGGAAAGGGGAGGAGGGGCGGCAGGTAAATCCCCCCCCCCCCACGTGGATGTTGCAGGAAGGGAAAGGAAAGGAGAATCGCGAGCGAGGACAAAGAGGTAAAGGGGTCTCGGGTGGGAGGCGAGAGAAGGATCCAGAGACCTCCTCCAGCTCCCCAAAGCGCCTTTCGTGGATCTGAATCCCTGCACGCGTTCTGCGAAGGGGTTTTCCTTGGACCCTTAGGAAGCCCACCCAGGGGATCCCAATGAAGCCCCCTCGCCCCATTTCCCCGCGCAGGCATCCCTGGGACTCTGTGGGTTCCGTGCGGAGAAAGGTGGGCCATGAAAGGGTTAACGGGCGTGAGGGACGCCTGGATAGACACCCTCCTGTCCCTCCCCTGCTCGTCTTTGGGGGGGGGGCTCCGGACGGAGAGACGGGGGGCGCAGGGCGTGGGGTGAGCCACGCCAAGGGGGGCCTCTGGGTACAGGGGAGACTCTGGGACAGAGGGAGGGAGTCGAGGAAGTGGGGAGGGGGAGCATCCCTGGGGTAGGGAAGGGCAGCAATTGGGGGGGGGTGAGCTAGGAAGACCAGTCTTTGGGGACACATCTCCATCGTGGCGCTCACGGGGATTCTCTGGAGGGACCACCTTGGCTTCTCCCTCCCACCCAGGAATCAGCCACCCCTTCAAGGCTACCAGAGAGGGATCCCTGGAAAGTGGGGGGTCGTGTCCCCCCACCCCTTCCTTCCTGCAACCTCTATCCTACTCCCACCCCATAAGCCCCTGCCCTGCCCATACTGTTGCAGGAATTTATGTATAGGTTGGGGGGGGGTTGCACCTCCAGCAGATATCATGCACATGCAGCCCACTACCAAAATCAGCACCATCACTTTTGTGATTTGACCCCACAAAGCACTTCATCCCAGTTTCTTCCTATCTATTCAAAGGGCCTTTGCTGCACAATACCAAATGTAATAATTCACTGATAAATCTCTGTATGTACTGGCTCACTGGGGCAACTTCAGAAATTCATCTAGACCTGTGAGCTCAGCTACTCAGCAGCCCCTCTGCCTGAGTGATAATCCCTGGCATCCTGATACCTGAGTGCCAGACAGGTAGCCATTCGAGAAAGAACCAACCCAGATGAAGACAAAAGGGTGTGATTAACTTGGCTGGGAAACAGGTCAGGGAGGACAATGGGTGGCCAGCCGGGGGTGGGGCAAAGGCCAAAGAAAAGAGGCCGACCCCTTTGTCCAAGCCCCTTTTTGTTTTCTTCCTTCCAGGATCAGGATCCTCAGGAGTGTGTCCTGGCGGCTGAATTAAGGTAAGGTCTGGCCTGATTGGAAGGGGCATGGCCCCACCCACCGGGCTAGGCTACAATTTTGCAGCTTTTCTTTCTGGGCGGGGGGCCAGCTAGGCCGCAGGGGGTGGCCTTCTTGTTTTTTTTGTAGTGGTGGGGCGGGGAGGCATGGCTCCCTCGCCACCGCCATCCGCCGCCCTCCAATTGTAGGCCGCATGGGCGGCCGTTTCTTTCTTGTTGGGGGGGGGCATAGGTCAGGCCACATGGTGGTCATGTTGGTTTGCACTCCCCCCCCCCTGTTCCGCTCTGGCTACTGACGCACTTCTGCTCCTAGCAGTGAAATGTAAATGTCTCTTTTGTTACACTCGATGGGTGTTTGGTGGAGGGCAAGGGGAACTATGGGGCAGGGTCCAGGATGCTCAGATTACTGCCACCAGATCTTCCCTTTCATGATGTAACCATGATGTAGTTTGGGGGGGGTGTAACATTGGGATTAGCAGTGAAATAAATAAATTAAGGTCTTATGTATATAATGAAGGTTCATAAATGTACCAGGCAAACATGTACATAGATATATAGGCCCCATGTCTGAACCTGCACAGGAGAGCAGCCATGGAGCCATTTTGACTCCCAGGCTGACCAGGTGTTTTCTCTGCAAGGTCAAATGGAGCAGCCTCCCTTCACAAATCCTGTCTTAAGGGTATATCTGTGTATGAATAGGGTGAGCCTGTGATCTGGCTCAGGAACTAAGGACTTATCATTACAAAAGACTGGCCAGGCTCCCCAGGGTATCAATCAAGTAAGCATTAACAGGTAACTTGCCAGACAGGGGGTAAACAACCCCCTCAGATTTCTGCTTTAGCCCGCCCTTTCTGTGATGTAGGTATGATGTTTCTGGGGGTGGTCTTGGACTCCAAGGTGGGCAATTTAAAATGTCTATATAAGGGCGGACACATCTTGGTTCTGGGTCCTCCTCCTTCTCCTATGTGTGAAGGGGGCACCCTGTTGCAACAGTTCAGTAAAGATCAGGCTTACAAGCTGCTTTGCTTCTCAATATTCTCTGGTTGACCTCTGTTTTTTCCTCTGACCGATGGAGAACCTACAAAGGACTCTATGAGGGCTCTTGTGTCCTGCATAAGGGAATAATGGCAGATTTTCATTTATTGCAGCAGCTAATAAAAGTTTGGGTTCTCTTTTGTTCGGGGCTTCCATCTTGTTCCACCAGGAGTCTTCAATAAAGACCAAGCCTACTGGCTACTGTTTTGCTCTGGTATTCCTGGCTGGTGTCCTTGTTTTTTGTCCAGGGGGGTCCTCAGATTTCTCCTTTAACAAGACACACCTTCTTTCCTGCAAGCTCCACCCAATTCCCACCCCATAAGCCCCTGACCTCTCCAGATAATAATAATAATAATAATAATTTATATCCCGCCTTTCCCAGCCGAAGCTGGACTCAGAGCGGCTTACAACAATAAAAGTAACACAGTTTACATAAAATAACAAGCAATTAATTAAAATGCATTCTAAAATCAATTCGTTCTAATATCAATTCAAAATCAAATTAATGGCAGATACAGCGGTTCTGCCAAGTCCAACCATTGGTCCCCCTGGAGAGGAGAGGAAAATCCCGAGAGAAAGTGGGCGGGGGGGCTTCTCAGAAGAGGCTCTTTGTTTCCTCAATCCCACCCAGGAAGCAGCCAGAAACCTTTTCCTCTCTCTCAGGCTTCCATCTTTAAGTGTCTTTTCCACTGCATGGTTCATTGAGGCTGAGGATAATGTACACCTGTCATCAGAAACAGGGGTGCAGAGTCCATGGAACAGCTCTCAGGCTTGATATAGAAGTTGCACCTCAAAAGCATTTCTGTTCCTCTTATTCTTTGAAGGCAGTGTCAGAGTGACTGACAAGCTGAGATACAACCCATCAGCATCCAATGACAGCGACTGCATGAATCTTCCCAGTCAAAGGACCCATTTTCATGATAGACTGTGGCTGGGGCTGGAGGCTCTACATACAGGGTGTGCCTATGCAGGCCAAAGACTGCCAGTATTAGCACAGGTGAGGTGTGTGACCCCCCAAATTGACAGACTTTGTGTGAATGAGAGTTTGTGGGTGGGATTATTGTTTATGGCAACCCTGTTGCTCCTACAAGGGAGCACCCAGGGGTCTGAACCTTCATCCTCCAACACCACGTTCTGGACATGGCCCAGGAGGAAGAAGGGGAAACACTGCATAGCAGGGCCCCCAGCTCCCCTAGAGGGTCCAGAAGGATACCATGGTCAAAGGTCTCCAAACCACTGAGAGATCCAGCAGAACCAGGAAACAGCTTTTCCTCTCAGCCTCTAGACCATCGGAGATCATCAGTCACAGCAACCAGGGTAGTTTCAGTTCCATGATGAGGCCTGAATCCCGATTGGAAGGATAATGATGGAAGAAGCTTTTCTGGTCCTGCACCCCCAAAAGCTCCAGGCCCAAGAATTTAATTAGCTTTTAAGGGGCCATCGTATGCTTGGTGGCCTTTTATTAAAAAGACAAATATTCTGACTAGTTTTTAATTGATGAATGATATAAACAGCACTTCTTTTTTACATATTCCACATTGGAGAGATTGTTATACACAGGTCTGAGCTCATCTCTCTGCCTGAAACTGCTGTGTTAGCAGCACTGCCTGGGCAGTGTGTTTGGGGGTTCAGGGCTGCCTAGACAACAAGACCCCCTTCTCAGCCTGGCTTATATGGTCCGAAGGAAAGCCGAGGAGTATGTTAGGCACCAGCTTGGCTGCAGGAGTGGCTGGAAGGTGGTGTGCAGGGCACCATCCAACCGCCTTAGAGACTCCACTCTGGATTTCTGTAGGTTTTCCTCCATAGCATTTTCTTCTCCTGAAGATAACTCAAGAGGACGTGAAGGAGTGAACCAAAGTATTACGACCAGAGTTTTCCTTCTCGATGGGCTCCCTTCCCTGGTTGACGAGCCCCATCTGCCCTCATTTCCTCTGCAGCATGGGCAGAATCTGCCTTCTTGACTGTGGGATTCACTGTTGTTCTCCTCCTCTCCATCCACCAGGGCCTGCCTTCACCTGCAGCAGAATTCCCCAACTCACCAAGAATTTGAGACCCATCAGGTATCCTCACCTGGTTTAGCTGGCCGATTGAAGCCGTTCCTGGGATTATGGCCTCTTTTGCATGCTGACAGCTTCTGGAAGCCACAGGTGAGAGCTGAGTGCAGGGTGGGGACCAATGGTGGATAAATTACCCCATAAGGTGCATGACATTTCTCCCACCAAAGGAACTACAGCTCCCCATCACCCCATGACATCGTATGATTATGATATTTAAGACAAAACAGGAACAAATTCATGTCCCCAGAAATAACACAACTTCAGGCCATTAGTGAATCAATACAATATTTTCAAGTACTACACATTCCACTAAGTACAGTTTATCTATTTGCCTTGAATATCCTGCTTTTCAGTGTCATTTTAGGATAGTTCTGCGTCAGAAGACAGGCACGAGATCAGACAGCAAATCATTCTTTAAAAAATCAAGCTGCTTTATGAACATTGATTGAGGATTTTGAAAGTTGCTCATGAATTACTATCATTTGACATTCCAACTTCAGCTCCTAAAAATTGGGAACATGGGTAGGATGTGAGGGAATGTAGGAGACGTTGAAATAGGAGAAGGTGCTAATGGAGCTTGATGTGTTCTCTTTCCCTTAGTTCTCTTCCTTTAAACCCAAACAGGATTCCCTTTCCTCCCACTCTGAACAAGGAGATGGAAAAGACAGTAAGAACTCCAGGGGATGGGTCACCTTTGGTTTCATTAGGAATAGAAATTAAAATGTGTGAAATGTGGAATATGCTTCATTGAATGAGCGCACATAGTTCACATCAACGACCTTCAGCAGGGGAGAAACCACTCAAAGTTATGGAGTGTAGGAAAAGTTTCAGTCAGAGTGGACACCTCAATATGCATCAACGGACACAAACAGGAGAGAAATTTAAATGCATGGAGTGTAGAAAGAGCTTTAGTGATAATGGAAAATTTAGAAGACATCAACGGACACACACAGGGGAGAAACAATTTAAATGTACGGAGTGTGGAAAGAGCTTCAGTCAGAATGGAGACCTGAAATTACACCAGCGGATTCACACAGGGGAGAAACCATTTAAATGCATGGAGTGTGGAAAGCGCTTCATTAAGAGTGGACACCTCAATATACATCAACGGACTCACACAGGGGAGAAACCATTTAAATGTATGGAGTGCGGAAAAAGCTTCAGTTTCAATGCAACCCTCCGAAGACATCAACAGACTCACACAGGAGAGAAACCATATAAATGTATGGAGTGTGGAAAGAGTTTCAGTCAGAGTGGACACCTCAATATACATCAACGGACTCACACGGGTGAAAAACCATATAAATGTATGGAGTGTGGAAAGAGATATAGTGATAGTGGACAACTTAGAACACATAAACGGACTCACACAGGGGAGAAACCATTTAAATGCATGGAGTGTGGAGAGAGCTTTAGTGATAATGGAAAACTTAGAAGACATCAACGGACTCACACAGGGGAGAAACCATTTAAATGCATGGATTGCGAAAAAAGCTTTAGTGATAATGGATCCCTTAGAAAACATCAACGGACTCACACAGGGGAGAAACCATATAAATGTACGGAATGCGGAAAGAGCTTTAGTGAAAGTGGATCTCTTAGAAAACATCAACGGACTCACACAGGGGAGAAACCATATAAATGTATGGAATGCGGAAAGAGCTTTAGTGAAAGTGGATCTCTTAGAAAACATCAACGGACTCACACAGGGGAGAAACCATTTAAATGCATGGAGTGTGGAGAGAGCTTTAGTGATAATGGAAAACTTAGAAGACATCAACGGACTCACACAGGGGAAAAACCATATAAATGTATGGAGTGCGGAAAGAGCTTTAGTCATAGTGGAACCCTTAGAACACATCAACGGACTCACACAGGGGAGAAACCATTTAAATGCATGGATTGCGAAAAAAGCTTTAGTGATAATGGATCCCTTAGAAAACATCAACGGACTCACACAGGGGAGAAACCATATAAATGTACGGAATGCGGAAAGAGCTTTAGTGAAAGTGGATCTCTTAGAAAACATCAACGGACTCACACAGGGGAGAAACCATTTAAATGCATGGAGTGTGGAGAGAGCTTTAGTGATAATGGAAAACTTAGAAAACATCAACGGACTCACACAGGGGAGAAACCATATAAATGTACGGAATGCGGAAAGAGCTTTAGTGATAATGGAAAACTTAGAAGACATCAACGGACTCACACAGGGGAGAAACCATTTAAATGCATGGAGTGCGGAAAGAGCTTTAGTGATAGTGGAACCCTTAGAACACATCAACGGACTCACACAGGGGAGAAACCATTTAAATGTATGGAGTGTGGAAGGAGCTTTAGTGATAGTGGATCCCTTAGAACACATCAACGGACTCACACAGGGAGAAACCATATAAATGTATGGAGTGCGGAAGGAGCTTTAGTGATAGTGGATCCCTTAGAACACATCAACGGACTCACACAGGGGAGAAACCATATAAATGTATGGAGTGCGGAAGGAGCTTTAGTGATAGTGGATCCCTTAGAAAACATCGAAGGACTCACACAGGGGAGAAAACATATAAATGTATGGAGTGCGGAAAGAGCTTCAGTCAGAATGCAATACTCCGAACACATCAGCAGACTCACACAGGGGAGAAACCATTTAAATGTATGGAGTGCGGAAAGTGTTTCAGTCAGAGTGGACACCTCAATATACATCAACGGACTCACACAGGGGAAAAACCATATAAATGTATGGAGTGCGGAAAGAGCTTTAGTGATAGTGGAACCCTTAGAACACATCAACGGACTCACACAGGGGAGAAACCATATAAATGTATGGAGTGCGGAAAGAGCTTTAGTGAAAGTGGATCCCTTAGAACACATCAACGGACTCACACAGGGGAGAAACCATTTAAATGTATGGAGTGCGGAAAGTGTTTCAGTCAGAGTGGACACCTCAATATACATCAACGGACTCACACGGGTGAAAAACCATATAAATGTATGGAGTGTGGAAAGAGATATAGTGATAATGGACATCTTAGAACACATCAGCGGACTCACACAGGGGAGAAACCATTTAAATGTATGGAGTGCGGAAAGTGTTTCAGTCAGAGTGGACACCTCAATATACATCAACGGACTCACACAGGGGAAAAACCATATAAATGTATGGAGTGCGGAAAGAGCTTTAGTGATAGTGGAACCCTTAGAACACATCAACGGACTCACACAGGGGAGAAACCATATAAATGTATGGAGTGTGGAAGGAGCTTTAGTGATAGTGGATCCCTTAGAACACATCAACGGACTCACACAGGGGAGAAACCATTTAAATGTATGGAGTGCGGAAAGTGTTTCAGTCAGAGTGGACACCTCAATATACATCAACGGACTCACACGGGTGAAAAACCATATAAATGTATGGAGTGTGGAAAGAGATATAGTGATAATGGACATCTTAGAACACATCAACGAACTCACACAGGGGAGAAACCATTTAAATGCATTAATTGCAAAAAAAGCTTTAGTGATAATGGATCCCTTAGAAAACATCAACGGACTCACACAGGGGAGAAGCCATATAAATGTATGGAGTGCGGAAAGAGCTTTAGTGAAAGTGGATCCCTTAGAAAACATCAACGGACTCACACAGGGGAGAAACCATTTAAATGCATGGAGTGCGGAAGGAGCTTTAGCGAAAGTGGATCCCTTAGAAAACATCAACGGACTCACACAGGAGACAAAACATTTAAATGCATGGAGTGTGGAAAGAGCTTTAGTGATAATGGAAAACTTAGAACACATCAACGGCCTCACACAGGGGAGAAACCATTTAAATGCCTGGAGTGCGGAAAGAGTTTCTGTCATAATTTTGGACCTTCAATAACACCAGTGGCTTCACACAGGGGAGAAACCATTTAACTGTATGGAGTGTGGAAATGTCTTCGATCGGAGTGGAAATTTTAGAAAACATCAGCAGACTTACATTGGAGAAACCATTTAAATGTATGGAGTGTGGAAGGAGCTTTAATGATAATGGAAAACTTAGTACACATCAACGGACTCACACAGGGCTGCAGGCAGAGTGGAATCCTTGATTTTCATCAACAAACTCACACAAGAGACAAACCATATAAATGGCAGCAGAGGAGATAAGAGTTTCAGTCCTAGTGAAAGTCCTGCATCAACAGACTCATGCACAGGATGAACTTTAATAGTTGCCACCCTACAAACCATCAACAACCTCAAAGAGGAGAAGCAGTTTAAATGGAAGGATTACAGAAAGAGCTTTAGTTATAATGGAGTGTTTAGGAAACATCTAGGGAGTCTCACAAGGGAGATCATTTAGATGTATGGAGTGCGGGACATGTTCCTATCAGAGGCCCCTCTTCTGCGCAGCAATGAACTCAGAGGAAATCCGGCTTCAGGGCCCAGCTGAGTGTTGTCATTATCTCGAACTAGGTAACTCCTGTCTAATCTGCTCTGTGTCTGTGTCTCTCCCTGCTTCTGAGACCACTGGAAACGAGGGGGGGCATTTCTCCCCCTCCAGCTCCTCTTCTGAGGAAAGCTGATCTGCCTGAGAATGGATTCCCCCATATTTGGCTTCAGACCATTCCCTGACAAAACACATTGCCCTGTGTCGTTCCAGCCTCTTGCCTCCCTTGCTCTCTTCTGCCGGTTTGTGTGCCTGACTTAGATTTCCTGTCTGCTAAATTTTTTTACTGCTGAAACTCGATCTGCTCTCAGGAGCTAAGTTTGGTGCCTCACTGGGGACCCAGTGAGAACTGTATGCTTTGAAAGCTCAGTAAACTATTACTGAAGAAGTCCGGCTGCCGCTGTGTGTGCTTTTGACCTCAGTGTGGGACTTGCTCTACACGTGGGCCGTACTCCGGTTATACTTAGCTCATGCCCTGGAGTTGCTCTACTCAAACATGCAAGGCGGTTTTTGCCACAAACTCTCTCACCCCCACCACTGCATGATCTCCAAACACTTCTTCTCCTCCAGAACTTCATCCCTGCCTCCTGCGCGTTCTGAAGAAACTTGAAATACTGAAATTGAATGGGAGATTTTCCCCCAAGCCTAATTTCAAGAGGGGGAAGGAGGGGCTGCAGGTACGAGGAAAGTTTCCTGGTGGTTCCCATATTCACTCATGAACCCCATGGGGCAAGCCCAGAGCTCCTGCTTATTCTGGGGTTTGGAGAAGATAGTACTTTTCCATAGTCCCAGAAGTTATTATTCAATCATGCTGCTATGGAATTTTGCTACCAGAGGACCAGAGTGTATATTACTATCATACTGATTTTACTGCTATGGCTGTTTTTGCTGTCATGGACTGGCTGGATTGGGGGGGGGGGTGAGGCACCAGCTGGGAGACCCACAAAGGAAGAAGGCTCAGATCTTGGGGACTGGTGGTGGGATGGCAATGAGCAGATAGAGGGAAGGGGAACGGGAAGGGAGGTGTTGCAAGCTGAGGAGGAAACAGGTTTGGTGAGCAGGAAGAGGCTGGGGCAGAGAGCAGTTCAGGAGAGGAGGGGGCAGGAGACTGAGAGGAGGCCGGCTGCTGAAGCAACCAGGGAGACTCCCCCTCCTGCTGCGACCAGCTCCCCTCTCCCCTGGTCTCCTAGAGCACACAGAGAAACCCGGTTCAGACCCCATGATCCTGAACATGATATTAAGAGGGTGTTTCCCTCCCCCCCCCCCAACATGCCTCACTTTAATCTTGTTGACAATGAACTGTATTTTCAGCCCAATCACCGCGTTTGGAGAGCTCTTTTAGGTGCTCCTTGCAATCTCTCTTTGTTTGAAGAACCCTGGACAATTTACTGCCACCAGCAAACTTTGCCCCCTCCCTGCTCACTCCTAACTCTAGATCATTTATGAACAAGTTGAAAAGCCATGGGTCCCAATACTGATCTATAGGGGACTCCACTTTCTGCCTCTCTCCATTCACAGGAGTGTTCGTTTAATAATATGTGTTCCTCCCTCCCCCCATCCTTCTGTGCTGTGGAGGGAACCCTGCGGAAAAGTTATGGGGTGAATTTTGCTTCCCACACATCCAACACTGCTCAGCATTCAGGGAAATGGAAGAGGAAAGCTGGCCACAATCCAAGAGACTGAGGTCAGCAGAAAGGGAAGCAAAGCCTACTCAAAGGGAAGCCGCTTCAGCTTCCAGCCCGTCTGTTCCCACAATGGCTGAAGAAGAATTGCCATTTGGGAATGGTGGAGCTGAATGGAAGTGGGCGAGGAAGCCCCACAATCGCTGCTGCTAGAGGAATAGGGGCACTGACTCTATACTCAAAGGTGATGACCTGGTCCTTTAGGGGCACTGTTATGCCATCAGGAACCGGGAGTCCCCCACACCTGCCTCCCTTGTCTGGATTCAACCTCAATCTCTTAGCTGCCATCCATCCTCCAACCACCTCCAGAAAGGCACACAGGGAATTCACTGCCTTCACTGGTTCCAATTTAAAAGAGAGGAAGAGATGGGAAGATCCTCCCCATTGTCTTTTCCTTCATAAATCCTGTCTTAAGGGCACATTTAAGATATGAATAGGGTGTGAGCCTGTGACCTGGCACAGAAACTAAGTATTTATCATTACAAAAGACTGGCCAGGCTCCCCTGGGAATCCATTGAAGTGACCATTAAACAGGTAACCTGGCACACAGGAGCTAAACAAACCACTCAGATTTATGCTGTAAACCGCCCTTTCTGTGATGTAGGAATAATGTATCTCGGGGGTGGTCTTGCGTTACACCCTTTCTGTGATGTATGTATCATGTATGGAGGGATGCTCTTGAGCTCCAGGGCAGGGCATTTAAAATGTCTATATAAGGCCTTGTGTGCCATTGTTCTGGGTTCCTCCTCCCTCCTGCGTGTGTTGAGTGAGGACCCTGTTGCAACAGATCAATAAAGATCAGGCTTACAAGCTGCTTTGCTTCTCAATATTCTCTGGTTGGTCTCTGTTATTTTCTCCCACCAATAGAGAACCTACATAAGGCCTCTATATGGGCTCTTGGATAGCCCATAAGGGAAAAAGGGCAGATTTTTTGTTTACAAGACTTGCTTGGAACATTTATTTTATATATATTAGACCTTAAAATTCTTACAACAATTGCATATGGTTTATTACTTTTAAACCTTACAAAAAAGAAAAAAGAAGAAAAAACATACAATACAATACAATACAATACAATATATAAACAATACACAACACAACATTAACACATTAAACAATACAAAAGCAAAAACAATTCAAAAAACACACATCATACCATCTCAATATCCTCTCTTTCATTCCCTTGTTTCATCGACCTCCTCTCACCTCCCTTTTTGTATTCCATTTCTATTAATTGTTTCAGCAAATCCTTTCCATCTTTCTCTATTTTCTGTCATATGATTATCTTAACATATTTTAACCTTATTTTCCATTAAAACTATAATGCTTATTTATGCTTAATTCCTTAAAACATTTCTACTAAAGCCATATAATTTCCTTCCAACATTTTTCTAACATTCATTAATTTTACATTATTTCCATATATAGATTTTAAACTTTTTCCAATAATCTTCCACCGTCTCTTCTCCCTGGTCTCGGATTCTTCTTTCCGAGGCTCTTAACTCTTCTCCAAGTCCCTTCTGCGAGTCTTCTTCATGTTTATACATGCACTTTACTTTGTCTTCTCCTGATCTTGTTCTTATTTTCCTTCCTTTGATGCTGAAAAGTAAATCTCGAGGAAATTCCCACCTAGCAATATTTTTATTGCTTCTCAAAAGATCAGCCAAATCTCCATAGTTAAAACTAAAATTCACAAGGTATTTCCAGTCGTATTTCAAAGTTCCTCCAAGTCTAGCAGTCCCCACAACTCCAGTCTCCTCCTGACCCAAGTCCAAGTCCCAAAAGTCAATAAATCCCTGCATGAAGGGATCTATCCAACTTTCCTTCTCCAATCCAAGCGGGGCTCCAATCCTCAAAGTCTGGCTTTTTCTAGATTCAGTCATAAAAGGCATCCACTTATAGTCATCAAATTGCATCTGTGAGGTTGGGGCTCTAACAACTTTCTCCCCCACCTTCTCCTCAATTTGCCATGTCAAGGTAGATCCCTGTATCGATTCCTGAATAGTTTCTGTATTAATATTCACTTTTTGTCCCAAATTAGTCACTTTTTGTTCCAAGTCATCCGTCTTCCTATGGAGCTGTTCCAGTGAGCCATTCATCTTACATAATGCAACCACTAAGGCTTCTTCTGTCAACATTCTTAACAGTCCAAGGTCAATCCCAGATTCTCACGGTCTTGTCTTACAGCAGGAAATTCCCCACTCAACTCATGTAACAATTTCAAAGGCTTCCTCTAGGGGGAAACAATTTCTATTTGTATCAATCCTTTTAAGCACAATTCAAACAATAGAGTTAGTTTCAATTTTCAATTACATTTACTCCTTTTTAAATGCAGAAGGAGACAATGGAAACAATGTATTTCTCTTCTTTAACTTACTGTCAACAAACGATCTATTCACAGTCAATGAACATATCCAAAACTTCAGTCCTACTAGCAGCCCGTTTCCAGGTTCAGAGCGGTGGTAATTTGACTTTCTTCACTCTCTCCTCCAGGCTTACGCGGTCTAAAAAGAATTCCCCCCTCTCCTCCTGCTTCCAAGGCGGGTTTGATGATTTTAGCCGATGGAAGTTTAATCCTTTATGAAAAGCTTTCCAAGACTTTAGCTTGCAACCTTTTTGCTCCAGTCTATTTACAAAAGGGGAAGACGGACTTCCTGTTTGAAACCTCCCCGTTTCGGTACCAAATTAAGACGTTTAAAAATCCAATTTTCCGTTCTACTCACGGGTAGTTGTTTTAAAATCGAATTGTCCACAGGAAAAAGTCAGGGCTCTCCGGCAACAGCAATACGGCTTCACTCCGTGAAAGAAGCAGTCAATTCGAAGCACCGCGCCACTCACCCCACGTCGCTCTGGATCCCCGAAACCGGGTTTCCCCAGGAATAGGGGAGGTGCAAAAGGTGCCAGCCGAATCCCACGTTCACAGGCTTCTCCCGCCTATGATTTTTTGTGGGTCCCCGCCTTCGCCGCGGCGGTCAGACCCTAATTTCCACGAAGCGAGCTCCTCCCGGTCAGAGGAATTCAGCCATTACCGGAGGTGCTAACCCGGAAGTCGGTTGCCTGAACTTTTAAGACCTCTCCCCATTTCGCACAGTACGTTTTCACAGCATCATCCATACATCACAAATGTGTCACAAAGTAGGAGTGTTTTGGAATTTAGAAACATGAGCCCGTCACCCAGCCCTGTCAAGAACCCCAGTTTCCCACACCTTTTAACTACACTCTCCCCCAAAGAACCATAATAGTATTTTCCCTATCCCCCCAGCTGCAAGGCTTTCCTGCGCTTCTCCTTTAAATGCATCAGGATTCAATCTGCCATCCCGATGGATTTCTGTCCGGGGTATGTACTGCCCTTGATCACCTCCTGCCTCCTAAGGGATTATGGATTATGAATTGGATCCCCCAATTCCAGAGGAGTCATTAGGCGTTGGAAACCAGGAAATTCGTCAAACCGTTGACTTGGCGATTATTTGACGTTCCTACAATTTTCTATACAGTATTGGAGAGTCGGAGGAAACAGTCCGATTCATGGTATCCGCTTCTTGCTACAATTGTATCCGCTGCTTCTCTGAGCCTCTTTGCTGATGTGCATGGAAGGTGCCTGTGTCAACGGTCATTGTCCTGGCCTTATTCAGAGGCTGTGGTGGGGACTTTGGGTTTTGGGGGAGTCGTATTACTGTCCCCCCCATCCTGGTTTGAAGAGCACCAATACCTAAAGCAAGGACACACAGGTTATGGCGTGGGGTGGGCGAGGGAAGGATTTTGCAATGTAACATGGGGGGAAACCCCACTTTGTAATTGGATTGCGAGGATCAGCCCCTCCCCCGCTCTCCTGATATACAGGAGGAAGAGGGGAGGGGAAAAACCTTCCTCCCCGCCCTCCTCAATTCTTTCCGTCCCCTCGGGACTTCCGGGGTGGCGCCACCGGCAATGGCGGACTCCCTCTGAACTGGAGGGACTAGCTCCGCGGGAAACGGGTCTTCTCCGCTACGGCGAAGCGGGGACCCTCTTAAAAATCACTGGCGGATGAAGCCTGTGACCATGGGACTCGGCGGGCACCTTTAGCGCCCCCCCAACCCGCTAAGGAACCCACTAATGGGCTCCGAAGTGAAGAGGGGGAAGTGGCGCGGTGCTGTGAGTCAACTGCTATTTCTGTGGAGCGAAGCCGCATAGCCGTTGCCGGAGAGCGCTGCCTTTTTCCTGGGACAATTTGGACTTTAAAATAAGCACCCGTGAGTACTCAGACTTTGAACAATTGGACATCAAATAAGGACTAGCGAGCAGGAAAGAATTGGATTTTAAAAATTCTACTCTAATTTGGTACGGAACGGGAAGGTCTAAACAGGAAGTCAGCCTTCCGTTCTTTTGTAAACAGAATAAAGCAAAGACAATTTAAACTAGAGCTCAGAAAATCGTTTTTAAAAGATTGGATTTCACCATTTAAAATTGTGGAACCCCCCTTCGACAGCAGGAGAAGGGGGGGATCTCTTTGGACTGTTTAAAGTGACTTTAAAGTAAAGTAACTTTCCTCCGTCCTGATTCTGGAGCGGGGTGTCAGGACTGACGTTTGAAGTTCATTGACCAAAGACAAGTGTTTTTGACAGATAGCTAAAAGAAGAGAAACATAGTGATTCCACTGTTCCCTTTCGCATTTTAAAGGAATATATATGGACAAAGTATCTTAAAAAAGGAAACTTTGTTGCAAGAACAAATAGAAGTCTTCCCCCTAGGGGGAGTCTGTGAAACTGTAACTAACTCCAGGGAGCCGGCAGCTGTTACAGATTACAACCGTGGGAACAGGCATCTGACCTTGCAGGACAATGTATTCAGAAGCTTTGTTGTGTGCTCTCTATAAAACAAATGCCCTACTCGAACAATTACACGAGAAGGTGAATTGGATGGCGACTTCGACTAGAAATTTTGAACAGGCAGTGGGAAAATATGTGGAGCCCACTCAGGAATTAAATCAGGAGTGTGTCTTGACAGAACAGGCCCAACAGGAATATGATTTTTCGGATTTGACAAATGAACTTGGAAAAAGCCAGATTTGGAAAGGAAAAGTTTGGCTTGGTTTGGAAATGGGGGGCTGGATTGACCCCCCCTATGCTGGGATGTTTGGACTTTTCAAATATGGCAATGGGCCGTGAGATGTTTGGGACTGCGGGGCTTAATTCTGGAGGGTCTTTGAAACATGCTTTTAAATACTACATGGAATTCAGTGTTGAACATGGAAAAGGGGCTGATCCGTCGAGAAGGGTTAAAAACATTGCCAAGCTGGAGTTACCACGAGCAGGAGACAAGGGAAAATACAGTTACAAATATGAAGAAGAGCCGTGGAAGGGACATGGAAGAGACTTGAGGGCCTCGGATATAAGGTTGCCAGGTTAATGGGCTAGATCGACGGGAATAAGGACTGACAAAACCCGGAACCAGGAGGAAGGGACGTTGGATGAAGATTGGATTTGTCTGTATCTTTTTTCTCTACCATTAGAACTGTTTTATAAAATTGATGAATGTTAGAAAAATGTTGGAATGAAATTATTTGGCTTTAGCAAAGATGTTTAAAGAATTATGAAAGAATATTATGGTTATGAGAAGTTGGTAAGGATAAGATTTAAGTTTTAAGCTTTAAGGTTTATTTTATTATAGAAAGATAAGATCAAAACAGATTAGGGTAATGCAATGACAGAATATTATGAAACATTGAAAGGATTTGCTGGGATAATTAATAACTAGGATACAAAGAAAGGGAGGAGGAGGAGGTCTAAGAAAGAAGGCAATGACAGTTAAGGATCTGAAAATAATGAATTTGTTTTTAAATGTTTTTAAAGGTTTGTGATGTATTTTTGTATTTTTCTTTTTTTTCTGTCATTTTTTCTTATTTTGAATTTTTACTCATATAGTGGGAAGGGTTTTTTTCCCCCTACTTTGTTAACTATTTTTACTTTGTACTTTCTTCTGCTTCTATTTTATTTTTTTATTTTTTGTAACATTTTGAAAATTTCAATAAATATCTTTTAAAAAAAGAAATTCTTTCCGTCCCCTCCCGGCATATCCTTCCCTCACCCCGCCCCCACAACCCCAAATCCCCTCCCCAATATGTTGCTCCTCCTCCTCGCCATCCGACCTCTGTTCCGGGAATAGGGGGGGAGATCCCCCTCCCAACCTGCCTGCTTCTCCCGGAAGTGGAGCTTCCACTCCGGATTGCTGCTCTGCGCCGTAGTTCTAGGGACGCGCCCTTTCGGAAAGGGGAGGAGGGGCAGCAGGCGACACCGCCCCCCCCCCCGTGGATGTTGCAGGAAAGGAAAGGAGAATCTGGAGTGAGGAGAAAGAGGTAAAGGGGTCGTGGGGGGGGGGGGAGGACAGAAAAGGACCCAGGTAGGGACGCCCCACCAGCTCCCCAGAGCGCCTTTCATGCGTCCCGTCGGCATGGCCTAGATCCCTGCATCCGTGCTGCGCCTTGGCAGCGGCGGACATGGGGCGCCCACCGAGGGGGTCCCACGAGGGCCCCTTTGCCCCGTTTCCCCCACGCAGGGATCCCTGGGGCCCTGTGGGATCTGCACGGAGATAGGCGGGCCATGAAAGGGTTAACGGGCTCGAGGGACGCCTGGATAGAGACCCCCGTGTGGCTTCCTTCCTGCAAGCTGCATCCTCTTCACGCCCCCATAAACCCCTGCACTGCCCAGTCGCTGGGGTTCAAATCCGGAGAGGAAGAGGGGACGGGAGAGGCCTTCTCAGAAGCGGCTCATGGTTTCCGCAATCCCACCTGGGAATCAGCCAGAAACCTTTTCCTCTCTCTCAGGCTTCCATCTTTAATGTCATTTCCACTGCCTGCTTCATTGAGGATGAGGATAATGTACACCTGTCATCAGAAACAGGGGTGCAGAGTCCATGGAATGGAATGGAATGGAATGGATAGTCGGAGGAAACAGTCCGATTCATGGTATCCGCTTCTTGCTACAATTGTATAGACTGCTTTTCTGAGCCTCTTTGCTGTTGTGCATGGAAGGTGCTTGTGTCAACGGTCATTGTCCTGGCCTTAGTCCGAGGCTGTGGTGGGGACTTGGGGTTTTGGGGGAGTCGTATAACTGTCCCCCCTCCTGGTTTGAAGAGCACCAATACCTAAAACACGGACGCACGGCTCGTGGCGTGGGGTGGGCGAGGGAAGGATTTTACAATGAAAACATTGGGGGGAACCCCACTTTGTAATTAGTTTGTGGGATCAGCCCCTCCCCCGATCTCCTGATCCACAGATGGAAGAGGGGAGGAGGGAAACCTTCCTCTCCCTCCCCCCATTCCACCCCTCCCCTCCCGGCACATCCTTCTCTCAACCCGCCCCCACAACCCGAAATCCCCTCCCCAATATGTTGCTCCTCCTCCTCGCCATCTGACCTCTGTTCCGGGAAGAAGGGGGGGATGAGCCCCCCTCCCAAACTGCCTGCTTCTCCCGGAAGTGGAGCTTCTGCGCCGGATTGCTGCTCTGCGCCGTAGCTCTAGGGTAGCGCGGTTTCGGAAAGGGGAGGAGGGGCGGCAGGCAACACACACACACACACACACCCCATGGATAATCCAGAAAAGGAAAGGAGATTCGTGAGCGAGGACAAAGAGGTAAAGGGGTCGCGGGGGAAGGGGAGAGAAGGATCCAGAGACACCCTCCAGCTCCCCAAAGCGCCTTTCGTGGGCCCCACGGGCAGGGCCTGGATCCCTGCAGGCCTACTGTGAAGGGGGCTTTCCTTGGCCCCTTAGGTGCCCTGGTGGGGGCGGACATGGGGTGCCCACCCAGGGATTCCCCACGAGGACCCCCTTGCCCCGTTTCCCCCGCACAGGCATCCCTGGGGCCCTGTGGGCTCCGCATGGAAAAGGCAGGCCATGAAAGGGTTAACGGCGGCGAGGGACGCCTGGATAGAGACCCCCGTGTGGCTGATGTTGGGGGGGGGCGTCCTCTGGATGGTTAGATGGGAGGCGCAGGGCGAGGGGTGGACCCCGCCAAGGCGGCCTCTGGGTGCAGGGAGACTCAGGGAAAGAGGTAGGGGTTCGAGGAAGTCGGGGGGAGCATGCCGGGGGAAGGAAGGGCAGCATTGGCGTGGGTGGGGGGGCGGGAGAGAGATACAGGAAGAACAGTCTGTAGGGAGAGGTCTCCATCGTGGCAGACGCGAGGATTCTCCGGAGGGGCCGCCTTGGCTTCTCCCTCCCGCCTAGGAATCGGCCACCCCTTCAAGGCGACCAGAGCGGGATCCTTCGAAAGTGGGGGGTCGAGTCCCCCCAACCCTTCCTTCCTGCAAGCTCCATCCTCTTCCCACCCCATAAACACCTGCCCTGTCCAGACGCAGCGGTTCAAATCCCGAGAGGAAGAGGGGAGGGGGGAGGCCTTCTCAGAAGCGGCTCTTTGTTTCCGCAATCCCACCAGGAAGCAGCCAGAAACCTTTTCCTCTCTCTCAGGCTTCCATCTTTAATGTCTTTTCCACTGAGGATGAGGATAATGTACACCTGTCATCAGAAACAGGGGTGCAGAGTCCATGGAATGGCTCTCAGGATGGATATAGAAGTTGCACCTCGAAAGCATTTCTGTTCCTCTTACTTTTTGTAGGCAATGTCAGAGTGACTGACAAGCTGAGATTCTTCCCAGTCAAGGGACCCATTTTCATGATGCCTGTGCCTGTGGCTGGAGGCTCTACATACAAGGTGTGCCTATACAGGCCAAAAACTGCCAGTATTAGCACAGGTGAGGTATGCGACCTCCCCAAATTTACAGACTGTATGTGAATAAGAAGTTGTGGGTGGGATTACAGTTTACGGCAGCCCTGTGATTTTCTCCACCCATGACATTTTGTGAGCTGATATTGCAGTACGAATTCAAGAAATAACTACAAAAGAATAACAATATAATAAGAATGATTGTAGTATTTCTACCCTGGCTACCTATCTCTACCTATCTCTACCTATCTGGCTGGGTTTCCCAACCACTCTGGGCAGCTTACAGTACATAGAAAAGCCAGTAAAATATCAAACATTAAAAACCTCCCAATACAGGGCTGCTTTCAGCTGTCTTCTAAATGTCAGATAGTTGCCCATTTCCTTGCCCTCTGCCTGCTTCCCTGTAACTTCGCTTCTCATGGGGGGGGGGTGAACCAGCGGAAGACCCTCAGAGGAGGACCTCAGTGTACAGACTGAGCGATGGGGGTGGAGACGCTCCTTCAGGTCTACAGAGAATGAGGCTGTAGGGCTTTAGGTCAATGATCTTGCTGCTCCACAATGATCTCCAGAGCAAGTCCAACATACAATTAGCAGAGTAGGAAAAAATGCTCAGAAACAGCAAAAAATTCCTTCAGCAAATAAATTTGTGACTGAAGGCATAACAGGAATCTATGCCTGAAAAATGCAACCACAGCAATTTAAAGGTCAGCACCAACAATGTGAAATGTGCTCAGAAATGTACTGGGAGTCAGTGAAGATCCTTTTGGACTGGTGTTATGTTGTCTCAATGGCTCCTCCTATTCTGTTGTCTAGCTGCCGCATTCTGTATTAGTTGCAGTTTATGAGTCACCTCCAAAGGTAGCCCCATGTAGCACATGGCAGTAGTCCAAGCGGGAGATCACCAGAGCATGCACCACTCTGGAGAGGCAGTCTCCAGGCATGGAGGGTCTCAGCCAGCGTACCAGATGGAGCTGGCAGATAGCTGCCCTGGACACAGAATTGACCTGCGCCTCCATGGACAGCTGTGAGTCCAAAATGACCCCCAGGTTGTGCAACTGGTCGTTTTGGGGCACAGTTACCCCAATCGAGACTAGGGAGTCTCCCACACCTGCCTGCCCCCTTTCCCCCGTGACAGTATTTCTGTCTTGTCAAGATTCAACCTCAATCTGTTAGCTGCCATCCATCCTCCAAGTGCCTCCAGACACTCACACAGGACCTTCACTGGTTCCAATTTAAAAGAGAGGAAGAGCTGGGTATCATCCACATAATAGGGAACACCCAGCCCAAACCCCCTGATGATCTCTCCCAGCGAGTTCGTATAAATATTAAAAAGCATGGGGGAGAGGATGGAGCCCTGAGGCACCCCACAAGTGAGAGCCCAGAGGTCTGAACACTCATCCCCCAACACCACGTTCTGGACATGGCCCAGGAGGAAGGAGGGGAACCACTGCATAGCAGGGCCCCCAGCTCCCCTAGAGGGTCCAGAAGGATACCATGGTCAAAGGTCTCCAAAGCCGCTGACAGATCCAGCAGAACCAGGAAAGAGCTTTTTCCCCCTTGGTCTCTAGCCCATCGGAGATCATCAAGCGGCGCAACCAGGGCAGTTTCCTTCCCATGATGAGGCCTGAATCCCAATTGGAAGGATAATGGTGGCAGAAGCTTTCCTGGTCCTGCCCCTCCAAAAGCTCCAGGCCCAAGACTTTCATTAGCTTTCAAGGGGCCATCGGAGATGCTGGAAGGAGGTGTGCAGGACACCATCCAGTTGTCTTAGAGAGTCCATTCTGGATTTGTGTAGGTTCCCCCCCATAGCCTTCTCTTCTCCTGAAGATAACTCACAAGGCAGTGAAGGTTTAGGATCAGAGTTTCCCTTCTCAATGGGCTCCCTTCCCCGGTTGACGATCACATCTGCCCTTCACTTTCCTCTGCAGCATGGGCGGAATCTGCCTTTTTGACTGTGGGATTCACTGTTGTTCTCCTCCTCTCCATCCACCAGGGTCTGCCTTCACCTGCACCAGAATTCCCCAACCCACCAAGCATTTGAGACCCATCAGGTATCCTCACCTGGTTTAGCCGGCCCGTTGAAGCCGTTGCTTGGATCGCTACCTCTGTTGCATGCTGACAGCTTCTGGAAGCCAAAGGTGAGAGCTGAGTGCAGGGTGGGGACCAATGGTGGAAAAATTACCCCACAAGGTGGACTACATGTCACCCACCAAAGGTACTACCCTAACACCCCAAGCCATCCTATAATTATGATATTTATTTCTCAAGAAACAACATAAATTCAGGCTGTTAATGAATCATTACTCCATATTCAAGGATAAAGTTTCCATTAAGTACAGTTATCTATTTGCCTTTAGTATTCAGATTTTTAAGTGTCATTTTAGGATAGTCCTGCGTTAGGATATGGGCACAAGATCAGGCTGCACCTCATTATTATAAGGAGCAATGGGGGTGGGTTTTTCCGTCTGGGATTCCCATGCGCCAGGTGCTTTCCTTTCGCTTCTCCTTCTCTTTCCATGCAATGTAAGGCAATATAATACAAATGTAACAATATAATACGAATGATTGTAGTATTTCTACCTTGCCTAACTGGCTGGGTTTCACCAGCCACTCTATGCAGCTCACAGTACATATAAAAGACAGTAAAACATGCCCCCAGCTCCCCTAGAGGGTTCAGAAGGATAACATGATCAAAGGTCTCCAAAGCCACTGAGAGATCCAGCAGAACTAGGAAAGAGCTTTCCCCTTGGTCTCTAGGCGCAAACAGGGAAGTTTCAGCCCCATGATGAGGCCTGAATCCCAATTGGAAGGATAATGGTGGCAGAAGCTTTCCTGGTCCTGCACCTCCAAAAGCTCCAGGCACCAGATGTTCATTAGCTTTGAAGGGGTCATTGGATAATTGGTGGTCTTTTCTTCAAAAGACAAATATTTTGAATACCTTCACAGTGACATATGATGTAAATAGTGCTTCTGTTTTCCTTGTTTCACATCGGAGAGACTTTGATACACAGGTCTGAGCTCATCTCTCCGCCTGAAACTGCTGTGTTAGCAGCACTGCATGGACAGTGTGTTTGGGGGTTCACGGCTACCTAGACAACAAGACCCCCTTCTCAGCCTGGCTTATATGGTCCCAAGGAAAGCAGAGCAGTACTTTTGGCACCAGCTTGGCTGCAGGAGTTGCTGGAAGGAGGTGTGCAGCGCACCATCCGACCCACTAAGAGACTCTACTCTGGATTTGTGTAGGTTTTCCTCTACAGATTTTTCTTCTCCTGAAGATAACTCAAGAGGCAATGAAGGTTTAGGACCAGAGTTTTCCTTCTCGATCGGCTCCCTTCCCCGGTTGACGATCCCAGCTGCCCTTCACTTTCCTCTGCAGCATGGGCAGAATCTGCCTTCTTGACTGTGGGATTCACTGTTGTTCTCATCCTCTCCATCCACCAGGGCCTGCCTTCACCGGCAGCAGAATTCACCAACCCACCAAGGATTTGAGACCCATCAGGTATCCTCACCTTGTTTAGCCGGCCGGTTGAAGCCGTTCCTGGGATTGCGGCTCATTTTGCATGCTGACAGCTAGCTTCTGGAAGCCACAGGTGAGAGCTGAGTGCAGGGTGGGGACCAATGGTGGAAAAATTACTCCAGAAGGTGCATGACATTTCCTCCACCAAAAGTACTACCTCTCCCCTAACACCCCAAGACATCCCATAATTATGATATTTAAGACATATCATATCTCAAGAAATAACACAACTTCAGGTTGTTAATGAATCAATACCACATATTCAAGGATGAATTTTCCGCTAAGTACAGTTATCCATTTGCCTTTAATATCCAGCTTTTTCAGTGTCAGGAGACGGGCATAAGATCAGGCAGCACATCATTATTATAAGCAGCAATGGGGGTGGGTGTTTCCGTCTGGGATTCCCATGCGCCACCTGCTTTCCTTCTGCTTCTCCTGTTCTCTCCATGCAATGTGAGGCAGTAGACTGAGGTCCATTTCCAAGAACAGGAGCTTCCCTGAGCACCCATTCAGCTGATTCCAAGCACCAAGGCTTGTCACTAGTTCTCTGACTGACCCAGACCACAGTCCCTGGAAAAGACGAAGACCTGAGTCTCACAAAATGGTTTATATGGACCTCCTGAGGCCAATGGGACTGTGCAGGTGACTCATAAAGATATAGAGGTGGAAACGGGTGGATGGAGGATTATGATGCAGAGAATGGGAAATGTCCAAAGGAACGATGGACGAGAGAAAGAGAGGGCCGATTCATGGACAGAGAGAAGCTGCCTTTCCTTGTGAGGAAACAATTGATTTGAAAAGGCTGTATTCCAAGATCATGCTGCTTTATTAACAATGACTAAGGTTTATGAAAGGTTGCTGATGCATTACTATCATTTGGTGACATTGCATCTTCATTTCATAAAAACTGGGAACATGGGTAGGAGGCGGGGGAATGTAGGAAATGTTGAAATATGAGAAGGTGCTAACGGCGCTTGCTGTGTTCTCTTCCCCTTTCTTCTCTTCCTTGAAACCCAAACAGGATTTCCTTTCCTCCCACTCTGAAGAAGGTGATGGAGAAGACATTCAGAATTCTGAGGGATGGGGCACTTTTGTTTCATTAGGTATAGATATTAAAATGTGTGAAATGTGGAATATGCTTCACTGAATGAGCACACATAGCTCACATCAGCGATCTCAAGAAGGGAAGAAACCATTTAAAGGTATGGAGTGTGGGAAAAGTTTCACGGATAGTGGACAACTTAGAACACATCAGCGGACTTACATGGGCAAGAAAGGATTCCAATGCAGGGAGTGTGGGAAGAACTTCAGTCAACATGGACACTTAAGTTTACATCAACAGTTTCACACAGGGGAAAAACCTTTTAAATGCCTGGATTGTTGAAAGAGCTTCAGTCGGAGTGATATACTTAGAACACATCAGAGGACTCACACAGGGGAGAAACCTTTTAAATGCATGGATTGTGGAAAGGGCTTCAGTCAGAATGGACACTTAAGTTTACATCAGCGGACTCACACAGGGGAGAAGCCATTTAAATATATGGAATGTGGAAAAAGCTTCAGTCAGAGAGGACACCTCAATATACATCAACAGACTCACACAGGGGAAAAACTATTTAAATGTATGGAGTGTGGAAAGAGCTTTAGTGATAATTTAAGGCTTAGAACACATCAATGAACTCATACAGGGGAGAAACCTTTTAAATGCATGGATTGTGGAAAGGGCTTCAGTCAGAATGGACACTTAAGTTTACATCAGCGGACTCACACAGGGGAGAAGCCATTTAAATGTATGGAATGTGGAAAAAGCTTCAGTCAGAGAGGACACCTCAATATACATCAACAGACTCACACAGGGGGAAAACTATTTAAATGTATGGAATGTGGAAAAAGCTTCAGTCAGAGAGGACACCTCAATATACATCAACAGACTCACACAGGGGAGAAACCATTTGAATGCCTGGAGTGCGGAAAGAGCTTCAGTCAGAATGGAGACCTTAAATTACACCAGCGGACTCACACAGGGGAGAAATCATTTAAATGCACGGAGTGTGGAAAGTGCTTTAGTCAGAATGGAGAACTTAAATTACACCAGCGGATTCACACAGGGGAGAAACCATATAAATGTATGGAGTGTGGAAACAGCTTCAGTAAGAGTGGACACCTCAATATGCATCAACGGACTCACACAGGGGAGAAACCATTTAAATGCACGGAGTGCGGAAAGAGCTTCAGTCAGAATGGAAACCTCAATATACATCAACGGACTCACACAGGGGAAAAGCCATTTAAATATATGGAGTGCGGAAAGAGCTTCAATTTCAATGCAAACCTTAGAACACATCAACTGAGTCACACAGGGGAGAAACCATTTAAATGCATGGAGTGTGGAAAGAACTTCAGTCAGAATCGAAATCTTAGAAAACATCAGCAGACACACAGGGGGCAAACTGTTTAAAAGTATGGACTGTGGAAGGCGCTGCAGTCAGAGTGGAACCCTTGATTTATTTGAACAAACTCACACAATACACATACCATATAAATATCAGGAAAGGCGATACAGGTTCAGTCCTAGTGGAAGTCCTATATCAACAGACTCATGAACAGGAAGAACTTTAGGAGTTGAAACCCTACAAACCATCAACAAACTCAAAGAGGAGAAGCAGTTTAAATGAAAAGATTGCAAAAAGTGCTTTATTTACAATGGAGTGTTTAAGGAACATCCAGGGACTCTCACAAGGAAGAACCCATTTATATGTATGGAGTGCAGGACGTGTTCCTTTCAGTGTCCACTCATTTCTTCACAGAACTGAACTCAGCAGGAAATCAGTCTTTAACACATGCTGTGTATGTGAAGTTCTGGTATTTATGTGGTAAACTCTATAGTAATGAAATATTGAAGGCAATGTCAAACTATGTGATTATAATCTAAGATGTAAAGTACCTTTCGGTAGAGAAAGGGTGAGGGTTTATCTGGATTTCTTGGTGGTCAGTGAGGATTAGGGCTGGGCGATATATTGTCCCATACTGGTTTCTAGACCACATCGTGATAACCTTTCAAAAACAATTGATATGGCAACACACCACAGATCACAGTGTGTGTTTCTGGGATGCCCATTTGCCTAGAAGCTGCCGGCAGAAGGCTTTGCTTTGTGAAGCCCCTGCAGATGTCGAGTTGCTGACTTCCCTCCCAGACGACAGGAAGCGAAAGACACAGGGGGGAAAGAGCCCCCTCCCAAAATTGCCTGCTTCTCCCGCAAGTGGAGCTTCTGCGCCGGATTGCTGCTCTGCCCCGCAGCTCTAGGGGTGCGCGCTTTCGGAAAGGGGAGGAGGGGCGGCAGGTAAACCCCCACCCACCCATGTGGATGTTGCAGGAAGGGAAAGGAGAATCGCGAGCGAGGACAAAGAGGTAAAGGGGTCGCGGGGGGAGGCGAAAGAAGGACCCAGAACCCCCCTCCAGCTCCCAAAATCCCCTTTCGTGGATCTGGATCCCTGCATGCGTGCTGCGAAGGGGGTTTTCCTTGGACCCTTAGGAAGCGCACCCAGGGGATCCCAACGAAGCCCCCTCGCCCCATTTCCCCGCACAGGCATCCCTGGGACTCTGTGGGTCCCGCGCGGAGAGAGGTGGGCCATGAAAGGGTTAACGGGAGTGAGGGACGCGTGGATAGAGACCCCCCCTGTCCTCCTCTGCTCGTCTTAGTGGTCCCCTCCGGGCGGAGAGGTGGGATTAACTTGGCTTGGAAACAGGTCAGGGAGGACAATGGGTGGCCAGCCGGGGGTGGGGCAAAGGCCAAAGAAAAGAGGCCGACCCCTTTGTCCAAGCCTCTTTTGGTTTTCTTCCTTCCAGAATCAGGATCCTCAGGAGTGTGTCCTGGCGGCTGAATTAAGGTAAGGTCTGGCCTGATTGGAAGGGGCATGGCCCCACCCACCGGGCTAGGCTACAATTTTGCAGCTTTTCTTTCTGGGCGGGGGGCCAGCTAGGCCGCAGGGGGTGGCCTTCTTGTTTTTTTTGTAGTGGTGGGGCGGGGAGGCATGGCTCCCTCGCCACCGCCATCCGCCGCCCTCCAATTGAAGGCTGCATGGGCGGCCGTTTCTTTCTTGTTGGGGGGGGCATAGGTCAGGCCACATGGTGGTCATGTTGGTTTGCACTCCCCCCCCCCCGTTCCGCTCTGGCTACTGACGCACTTCTGCTCCTAGCAGTGAAATGTAAATGTCTCTTTTGTTACACTCGATGGGTGTTTGGTGGAGGGCAAGGGGAACTATGGGGCAGGGTCCAGGATGCTCAGATTACTGCCACCAGATCTTCCCTTTCATGATGTAACCATGATGTAGTTTGGGGGGGGGTGTAACATTGGGATTAGCAGTGAAATAAATAAATTAAGGTCTTATGTATATAATGAAGGTTCATAAATGTACCAGGCAAACATGTACATAGATATATAGGCCCCATGTCTGAACCTGCACAGGAGAGCAGCCATGGAGCCATTTTGACTCCCAGGCTGACCAGGTGTTTTCTCTGCAAGGTCAAATGGAGCAGCCTCCCTTCACAAATCCTGTCTTAAGGGTATATCTGTGTATGAATAGGGTGAGCCTGTGATCTGGCTCAGGAACTAAGGACTTATCATTACAAAAGACTGGCCAGGCTCCCAGGGTATCAATCAAGTAAGCATTAACAGGTAACTTGCCAGACAGGGGGTAAACAACCCCCTCAGATTTCTGCTTTAGCCCGCCCTTTCTGTGATGTAGGTATGATGTTTCTGGGGGTGGTCTTGGACTCCAAGGTGGGCAATTTAAAATGTCTATATAAGGGCGGACACATCTTGGTTCTGGGTCCTCCTCCTTCTCCTATGTGTGAAGGGGGCACCCTGTTGCAACAGTTCAGTAAAGATCAGGCTTACAAGCTGCTTTGCTTCTCAATATTCTCTGGTTGACCTCTGTTTTTTCCTCTGACCGATGGAGAACCTACAAAGGACTCTATGAGGGCTCTTGTGTCCTGCATAAGGGAATAATGGCAGATTTTCATTTATTGCAGCAGCTAATAAAAGTTTGGGTTCTCTTTTGCTCGGGGCTTCCATCTTGTTCCACCAGGAGTCTTCAATAAAGACCAAGCCTACTGGCTACTGTTTTGCTCTGGTATTCCTGGCTGGTGTCCTTGTTTTTTGTCCAGGGGGGTCCTCAGATTTCTCCTTTAACAAGACACACCTTCTTTCCTGCAAGCTCCACCCAATTCCCACCCCATAAGCCCCATACCTGTCCAGATAATAATAGTAATAATAATAATAATAATAATAATAATAATAATAATAATTTATATCCCGCCCTTCCCAGCCGAAGCTGGACTCAGAGCGGCTTACAACAATAAAAGTAACACAGTTTACATAAAATCACAAGCAATTAATTAAAATGCATTCTAAAATCAATTTGTTCTAATATCAATTGAAAATCAAATTAATGGCAGATACAGCGGTTCTGCCAAGTCCAACCATTGGTCCCCCTGGAGAGGAGAGGAAAATCCCGAGAGAAAGTGGGGGGGGGGGGCTTCTCAGAAGTGGCTCTTTGTTTCTGCAATCCCACCCAGGAAGCAGCCAGAAACCTTTTCCTCTCTCTCAGGCTTCCATCTTTAAGTGTCTTTTCCACTGCCTGGTTCATTGAGGATGAGGATAATGTACACCTCTCATCAGAAACAGGGGTGCAGAGTCCATGGAACAGCTCTCAGGCTTGATATAGAAGTTGCACCTCAAAAGCATTTCTGTTCCTCTTATTCTTTGAAGGCAGTGTCAGAGTGACTGACAAGCTGAGATACAACCCATCAGCATCCAATGATAGCCATTGCATGAATCTTCCCAGTCAAAGGACCCATTTTCATGATAGACTGTGGCTGGGGCTGGAGGCTCTACATACAGGGTGTGCCTATGCAGGCCAAAGACTGCCAGTATTAGCACAGGTGAGGTGTGTGACCCCCCCCCCCCAAATTGACAGACTTTGTGTGAATGAGAGTTTGTGGGTGGGATTATTGTTTATGGCAACCCTGTTGCTCCTACAAGGGAGCACCCAGGGGTCTGAACCTTCATCCTCCAACACCACGTTCTGGACATGGCCCAGGAGGAAGAAGGGGAAACACTGCATAGCAGGGCCCCCAGCTCCCCTAGAGGGTCCAGAAGCATACCATGGTCAAAGGTCTCCAAAGCCGCTGAGAGATCCAGCAGAACCAGGAAACAGCTTTTCCTCTCAGCCTCTAGACCATCGGAGATCATCAGTCACAGCAACCAGGGTAGTTTCAGTTCCATGATGAGGCCTGAATCCCGATTGGAAGGATAATGATGGAAGAAGCTTTCCTGGTCCTGCACCCCCAAAAGCTCCAGGCACAAGACTTTCATTAGGTTTGAAGGGGCTATACGATACTTGGTGGTCTTTTCTTCAAAAGACAAATAATCTGAATACTTTTAAATTGATGTATGATATAAACAGCACTTCTGTTTTCCTTGTTCCACATCAGAGAGACTTTGATACACAGGTCTGAGTTCATCGCCCCCCTGAAACTGCTGTGTTAGCAGTATAGCGAGTGTGGACAGTGAGTTTGGGGTTTCAGGGCTGCCTAGACAACAAGACCCCCTTCTCAGCCTGGCTGATATGGTCCCAAGGAAAGCAGAGAAGTACGTTAGGCACCAGCTTGGCTGCAGTAGTGCCTGGAAGGAGGTGTGCAGGGCAGCATCCAACCGCCTTAGAGACTCCACTCTGGATTTGTGTAGGTTTTTCTCTGCAGCTTTTCCTTCTGCTGAAGATAACTCAAGAGGAAGTGAGGGAGTGCACCAAAGTATTATAAGCAGAGTTTTCCTTCTCGAGGACCTCCCTTCCCTGGTTGATGAGCCCCATCTGCCCTCACTTTCCTCTGCAGAATGGGCAGAATCTGCCTTCTTGACTGTGGGATTCACTGTTGTTCTCATCCTCTCCATCCACCAGGTCCTTTATTCACCTGCAGCAGAATTCCCTAATACACCAAGGATTTGAGACCCATCAGGTATCCTCACCTGGTTTTGCCAGCCGGTTGAAGCCGTTCCTGGGATTGCGGCCCCTATTCCATCCTGACAGCTTCTGGAAGCCACAGGTGAGAGCTGAGTACAGGGTGGGGACCAATGTTGGGTAGATTACCCCCGAAGGTGGACAACATGTCCCCTACCAAAGGTACTAACACTCCCCTAACACCCCATGAGATTGTATGATTATGATCTTTAAGACAGGACAGGAATAAATTCATGTCCGCAGAAATAACACAACTTCAGGCCATTAGTGAATCAATACTACATTTTCAAGGTACTACATATTCCACTAAGTACAGTTTATCTATTTGCCTTGAATATCCTGCTTTTCAGTGTCGTTTTAGGATAGTCCTGCGTCAGAAGACGGGCACAAGATGAGACAGCACATCATTCTTTAAAAAATCAAGCTGCTTTATGAACATTGATTGAGGATTATGAAAGTTGCTGATGAATTACTATCATTTGATGACATTGCAACTTCATTTCCTAAAAACTGGGAACATGGGTAGGAGGTGGGGGAATGTAGGAGACGTTGAAATAGGAGAAGGTGGTAATGGAGCTTGATGTGTTCTCTTTCCCTTAATTCTCTTCCTTGAAACCCAACAGGATTTCCTTTCCTCCCACTCTGAAGAAGGAAATGGAGAAGACAGTAAAAACTCCAGGGAATGGGGCACCTTTCATTTCATTAGGAATAGAAATCAAAATGTGGAATATGCTTCACTGAATGGGCACGCATAGTTCACATCAACTACCTCCAACAGGGGAGATACCATTTAAAGGTATGGAGTGCGGAAAGAGCTTTAGTGATAATGGAAAACTTAGAACACATCAACGGATTCACACAGGGGAGAAACCATATAAATGTATGGAGTGCGGAAAGAGCTTCAGTTTCAATTCAAGCCTTAGAACACATCAACGGATTCACACAGGGGAGAAACCATATAAATGTATGGAGTGTGGAAAGAGCTTTAGTGATAGTGGAAATCTTAGAACACATCAACGGACTCACACAGGGGAGAAACCATATAAATGTATGGAATGTGGAAAGAGTTTCAGTCAGAGTGGACACCAAAATATACATCAACGGACACACACAGGAGAGAAATCATTTAAATGTATGGAGTGTGGAAACAGCTTTAGTGATAATGGAAGACTTAGAAGACATCAACGGACTCACACAGGGGAGAAACCATTTAAATGCCTGGAGTGTGGAAAGTGCTTCAGTGAGAATGGAGGCCTTAGAAGACATCAACGGACTCACACGGGGGAGAAACCATTTAAATGCCTGGAGTGCGGAAAGTGCTTCAGTGAGAATGGAGAACTTCGAAGACATCAACGGACTCACACGGGGGAGAAACCATTTAAATGCCTGGAGTGCAGAAAGTGCTTCAGTGAGAATGGAGGCCTTAGAAGACATCAACAGACTCACACAGGGGAAAAACCATTTAAATGTATGGAGTGCGGAAAGAGCTTTAGTTCCAATTCAACCCTTAGAGAACATCAACGGACTCACACGGGGGAGAAACCCTTTAAATGCCTGGAGTGCGGAAAGTGCTTCAGTGAGAATGGAGAACTTCGAAGACATCAATGGACTCACACAGGGGAGAAACCATTTAAATGCCTGGAGTGCAGAAAGTGCTTCAGTCGAAATGGAGACCTTAAATTACACCAGCGGATTCACACAGGGGAGAAACCATTTAAATGCCTGGAGTGCAGAAAGAGCTTCAGTCAGAATGGAAATCTTAGAAGACATCAGCAGACACACAGGGGAGAAACTGTTTAAATGTATGGACTGTGGAAGGAGCTGCAGTCAGAGTGGAACCCTTGATTTATGTGAACAAACTCACACAAAACACAAACCTTATAAATATCAGTGAAAGTAGATACAGGTTCAGCCCTGATGGAAATTCTAAATCATGAACAGGAAGAACCTTTGGAGTTGAAACCCTTCAAACCATCAACAGACTCAAAGAGGAGAAGCAGTTTAAATGAAAAGATTGCAAAAAGTGCTTTATTTACAATGGAGTGTTTAAGGAAAATCCAGAGACTCTCACAAGGAAGAACCCATTTATATGTATGGAGTGTGGGACATCTTTCTCTCAGAGTCAACTCTTTTCTTCACAGAAATGAACTCAGGAGGAAATCTGTCTTTAACACATGTTGTGTATGTGAAGTTCTGGTATTTATGTGGTAAACTCTATAGTAATGAAATATTGAAGGCAATGTCAAACAATGTGATTATAATCTAAAATGTAATATACCTTTCGATAGAGAAAGGGTGAGGGTTTATCTGGATTGCTGGTGGTCAGTGAGGATTAGGGCTGGGCGATATATTATCCCATACTGGTTTCTAGACCACATCGTGATAACCTTTCAAAAACAGTTGATATGCCAACACACCACAGATCACAGTGTGTGTTTCTGGGATGCTCATTTGCCTGGAAGCAGCCGGCAGAAAGCTTTTCTTCGTGATGCCCCTGCAGATGCTCAGTTGCTGACTTCCCTCCCAGACGACAGGAAGCGAAAGACACACATCCTTTGCCCTGTGTCCTTCCAGCCTCTTTCCTCCCTTGCTCCCTTCTGCCGGATTGTGTGCCTGACTTAGATATCCTGTGTGCTGTATTTTTCTACTGCTGAAACTGGATTTGCTCTCAGGAGCTAAGTTTTGTGCCTCACTGGGGACCCAGTGAGAACTGTATGCTTTGAAAGCTCAGTAAACTATTCCTGAAGAAGTGCTGCTGCCTCTGTGTGTGTTTTTGTCCTCAGCGTGGGACTTGCTCTGCATGTGGCCCCTACCCTGCTGATACTTGGCACATGCCCTGGAGTTGCTCTACTCAAGCATGCAAGACGGGTGCATCTGTGTGTGACTGGTTTTTGCACCAAACTCTGTCACCCCCACCACCGCATGATCTCCAAACACTGCTTCTTCACCAGAACTTCATCCCTGCCCCCTGCACATTCTGAAGGAAACTTAAAATACTGTAATTTAATGGGATATTTTCCCCAAGTCTTATTGCAAGAGGGGGAAGGATGGGTTGCAGGTACCAGGGAAGTCTCCTGATGGGTCCCATCTTCACTCATGAACCCCATGGGGC
The DNA here is from genome assembly GCA_947686815.1 of Podarcis lilfordi. Taxonomy (NCBI): domain Eukaryota; kingdom Metazoa; phylum Chordata; class Lepidosauria; order Squamata; family Lacertidae; genus Podarcis; species Podarcis lilfordi. The sequence goes on from CANTUW010000015.1 coordinate 108,202, forward strand.
AACCCCAGATCTACTGCTTATTCTGGGATTTGGGGAAGATAGTACTTTTCCATAGTCCCAGAAGTTATTATTCTTCCTGCCAGAGGACCAGTGTGCATATTATTATCGTGCTGATTTTACTGTTGTTGCTGCTGTTGCTGTCATGGACTGGCTGGGTGAAAAGGGGGGGAGGCATCAGCATGGGAACCCCCAAGGGAAAAAGATCTGGAGTCTGAGTGTTGTATGCCCCCAAAGGTTATCAAAACTCCTAGGTCTGTTCAATAAAAGGCTAATTTGGTGGTTTTTTGGGGGGGACCCAGGTGCGAGGCTGCTCAGCCACCCAGCTCATCAGGCAGAGCCCGTGGGTCCCTGCGGAATACAAGAAGGAGTCCGGCCACCAACCGGAGCAAATAGCTGTAGACCAAAGTTTATTGCGCAAAAGGTTGAAAGAGGAATTGAACCCCGAGGATGGGGTGACAAGGACTTTTAAAAGTTTCCATCTTATCCCAGCATACAGTTTGTGGAGCATCATCACTACATCATTGCTACATCATCACTACATCAGAAAAGGGGAGGGTTATACATGATTCACATAGGAGGAATGTCTCAGGGTAACAGGCAAATACAGGATATGTATTGGGAAGGTACATTCTAAGCACCTACTGCAAAACAACAATAGAACTTTGGTTTGCATAGTCTGGCACCTGGGCAAGTCCGGAGGAGAGCTTTTGCCCAGCGATCGACACCTATGAGTACCTTCCTGTGAGTGCGTGACCTCCCGCTTCAGGGATTATGGCGGGGACAAAGTGGTTTCCAAGCCCTTAGCCAATGAAGCAAATTGGCGGTGGAATGAAGAGAATCGTTGAAACCAGTGATTTCCTATGAATTTCTAAGCGTTTTTGGCTATTCACAATACAGACAGTGGGTTCGGAAATGACCCGACTTGGCCTCGCTACATTGGATCCAGTTTTATGAGTGGATTACAAGGTAACGAGGTTTCGATGAACTTAGTCCATTGTTCTCTCAGCAGGAGCTGTTGTCACCTTGTCAGCGCTCATTGAATAGTGCAAGATAGCTGCGCTGAGCAGCTCCTGCGGAGCCATATACATTGCTGAGATTGGCTGATGTACTAGATTTGTCGCGATTTGATTGGTCAGGATGCATCCTCATGCAAATAAATTGTCCATTCATAAAATACATCATTCATACTGCTCGCCTGTATATAGCACCAGGATACGCGGTCACAAATGGCGCTTTATTCTTGGAATGTTGGGTTTTTGTGTGGTGCTTGGTGCAACGTTGTGACAGGACGAGGGGAGCCCTTGTACAGTGGGGTTCTCTTGAGATTATCGTCTCAGGCCCTACCAGGTTTACTCGGGAGTAAACTCTGTTTATATGCCCCCCCCCCATTCTGTAAGAGTGGGAACCATTGGGGGCCAGGTCGGTTCTTTCATTTTCTCCTCTCCTCTGGAAAAGTGCTCTTTCTTTTGGGATTTGATTACTTTTGCCTCCTCCAGTGCCCACTGCAGCATCAGAGAGGTACAATACTGTCCTTTCAACTTCTGTAGCCTTCTCTCTGTCAGCACCGCTACCCAGGAGTCTGCGTATGCAAACTGCTCCGAACATCCAGGGTGTTTTGTCACGCTTCAAAAAACCTGGTTGGTTAGGTCCAGGTCCTACGAGCCCGGGGGGTGGGGCTGTCCGCAGGGAGTTCTCAGTCGTTTGGGGTTCATCGCTCCACCGTATTTGCGCTCGAATTTGCCTAAATTATTCACCATGCCTTGTAATGGAGTCCATTCCTCCTGTGAGTGTGGGGAACCCCGCCCCCATTATGAGCTCCTGCTTAAGTTGTTACCCAAGGGGGACTCCGTGCCCTTCCGACATGTTGCAGGAGCCTTCAAGCAAAACACAAAGTGAGAAATCTCCTGTTTCCTCACAGCATCAGCCCCCCTTGGCCAAGATAGAGACAATAAAATACATAGACATACACAGAGCTGGGAGCCTGTTGTTGCATGGGGGTGGGGTTCCCACACTCACTGTCTCACACACAGAGACACAGACTCACACACACAGCTGGCCCTCCAGCCCCAGCTCCCTTGGCTGAGCTGGAAACAAAATTCTCAACGCAAAGCACACAAAAAGAGATAGAGACAATAAAATACATAGACATAACCGGAGATGGGAGCCTGTTGTTGCCTGTGGGGAGTGGTGGGGGTGGTTTCTGTTATAAAAATTTTAATGTCTTAGATATATAATAAATGTTCATAACTGTACCAAGCAAACACGTACATAAATATATAAACCACCTGTCCGAAGCAGCACAGGAAGACAGTCCTGAAATCATTTTGACTGACCAAATGTTTCTCTGCAAGGAAGGAGGAGGTGAAAAAAAACTATCTGAGGATGTACAAATTCCAACGCGCTTTAGTTCTGGGCTGCTTCACTCCTTGCATGAATTTCACCTGGGTGTCGGGGCACTGTGTGCAAAAGCCAAAGCCCTATTTTTTCCCGTAATACAGAAGTCACAGAGTCCAAGCCGCTGCTCAACGTGCACCTTCCTCTCCCTCCCCCCAATTCCTCCGCTCCCCTCCCGGCACATCCTTCTCTCACCTCGGCCCCACAACCCCAAATCCCGCCCCCATACGTTGCACCTCCTCCTCCTCTTCCTCGCCATCCGACTTCTGTTCCGGGAGGGGGAGGGGGGAAAGAGCCCCCTCCCAAATTGCCTGCTTCTCCCGCAAGTGGAGCTTCTGCGCCGGATTGCTGCTCTGCCCCGCAGCTCTAGGGGCGCGCGCTTTCGGAAAGGGAAGGAGGGGTGGCAGGTAAACCCCCCCCCACCCACGTGGATGTTGCAGGAAGGGAAAGGAAAGGAGAATCGCGAGCGAGGACAAAGAGGTAAAGGGGTCTCGGGGGGAGGCGAGAGAAGGATCCAGAAGACCCCCCTCCAGCTCCCCAAAGCGCTTTTCGTGGATCTGGATCCCTGCACGCGTGCTGCGAAGGGGGTTTTCCTTGGACCCTTAGGAAGCCCACCCAGGGGATCCCAACGAAGCCCCCTCGCCCCATTTCCCCGCGCAGGCATCCCTGGGACTCTGTGGGTCCCGCACGGAGAGAAGTGGGCCATGAAAGGGTTAACGGGCGTGAGGCACGCTTGGATAGAGACCCCCCTGTCCCTCCCCTGCTCGTCTTTGAGGGGGGGCTCCGGACGGAGAGATGGGGGGGGCGCCGGCGTGGGGTGAGCCACGCCAAGGGGGGCCTCTGGGTGCAGGGGAGACTCTGGGACAGAGGGAGGGAGTTGAGGAAGTGGGGAGGGGGAGCATCCCTGGGGCAGGGAAGGGCAGCAATTGGGGGGGGGGGGAGCTAGGAAGACCAGTCTTTGGGGACACATCTCCATCGTGGCGCCCGCTGGGATTCTCTGGAGGGGCCGCCTTGGCTTCTCCCTCCCACCCAGGAATCAGCCACATCTTCAAGGCTACCAGAGAGGGATCCCTGGAAAGTGGGGATCCAGGCCCCCCACCCCTTCCTTCCTGCAACCTCTATCCTCTTCCCACCCCATAAGTCCCTGCCCTGTCCAGACTGTTGCAGGAACTGTTGTGTTTCCCCTCCAGCAGATATCATGCACATGCAGCCCACTACCAAAATCAGCACCATCACTTTTGTGACTTTTGTGATTTGTCCCCACAAAGCACTTCATCACAGTTTCTTCCTACCTATTCAAAGGGCCTCTGCTGCACAATACCAAATACAAGAATTCACTGATAAATCTCTGTATGTACTGACTCACTGGGGAAACTTCAGAAATTCATATAGACATGTGAGCTCAGCTACTCAGCAGCCCCTCTGCCTGAGTGATAATCCCTGGCATCTTGATACCTGAGTGCCAGACAGGTAGCCATTCCAGAAAGAACCAACCCAGATGAAGACAAAAGGGTGGGATTAACTTGGCTGGGAAACAGGTCAGGGAGGACAATGAATGGCCAGCCAGGGGTGGGGCAAAGGCCAAATAAAAGAGGCCAACCCCTTTGTCCAAGCCCCTTTTGGTTTTCTTCCTTCCAGGATCAGGATCCTCAGGAGCATGTCCTGGCAGCTGGATTAAGGTAAGTTCTGGCCTGATTGGAAGGGGCAGGGCCCCTCCGCCAGGCTAGGCTGCAATTTTGCAGCTTTTCTTTCTGGGCGGGCACCCAGCTAGGCCGCGGGGGGTGGTCTTTTTGTTTTGTAGCGGCGGGGTGTGTGTGTGTCATGGCTCCCCCGATGCCGCCATCCGCCACCCTCCAGCCGGCCATTTCTTTTCTTGTTGGGGTAGGGGGCATAGGTCAGGCCACATGGTGGTCATGTTGGTTTGCACTCCCCCCCACACCTGTTCCGCTCTGGCTACTGACGCACTTGTGCTCCTAGCAGGGAAATGTAAATGTCTCTTTTGTTACACTTAATGGGTGTTTGGTGGAGGGCAAGGAGAACCATGGGGCAGGGTCCAGGATGCTCAGATTACTGCCACCAGACCTCCCCTTTCATGATGTAATGATGATGTATGAGTGATGTATTTTGGGGGGGGTAACATGGGGATTAGCAGCTAATAAGAGTTTGGGTTCTCTTTTGTTTGGGGCTTCCATCTTGTTCCACCTGGTGGCAGGTGGGAGTCCTGTCGTGACAGTCTTCAATAAAGACCAAGCCTACTGGCTGCTGTTTTGCTCTGGTACTCCTGGCTGGTGTCCTTGTTTTTTGTCCAGGGGGGCCCTCAGATTTCTCTGTTAACAAGACGCACCCTCCTTCCTGCAAGCTCCACCCAATTCCCACCCCATAAGCCCCTGAGCTGTCCAGATAATAATAATGATGATAATAATAATAATAATAATAATAATAATAATAATAATTTATATCCCAGCCGAAGCTGGGCTCAGAGCAGCTAACAACAATAAAAGTAACACAGTTTACATAAAATCACAATCAATTAATTAAAATGCATTCTAAAATCAATTCATTCTAGTATCAATTCAAAATCTAATTAATGGCAGATACAGCAGTTCTGCCAAGTCCAACCATTAGTCCCCCTGGAGAGGACAGGAAAATCCTGAGAGAAAGTGGGGGGGGGGGGGGCTTCTCAGAAGTGGCTCTTTGTTTCTGCAATCCCACGCAGGAAGCAGCCAGAAACCTTTTCCTCTCTCTCAGGCTTCCATCTTAAAGTGTCTCTTCCGCTGCCTGGTTCACTGAGGATGAGGATAATGTACACCTCTCATCAGAAACGGGTGCAGAGTCCATGGAACAGCTCTCAGGCTTGATATGGAAGTTGCACCTCAAAAGCATTTCTGTTCCTCTTATTCTTTGAAGGCAGTGTCAGACTGACTGACAAGCTGAGATACAACCCATCAGCATCCGATGACAGCGACTGCATGAATCTTCCCAGTCAAGGACCCATTTTCATGATAGACAGTGCCTGTGGCTGGAGGCTCTACATGCTCTACATACAGGCCAAAGACTGCCAGTATTAGCACAGGCGAGGTGTGTGACCCCCCCCCCAAATTTACAGACTTTGTGTGAATGAGAGTTTGTGGGTGGGATTATTGTTTACGGCAACCCTGTTGCTCCCACAAGAGAGCAGCCAGGGGAAAGAACACTCATCCCCCAACACCAATTTCTGGACATGGCCCAGGAGGAAGGAGGGGAACCACTGCATAGCAGGGCCCCCAGCTCCCCTAGAGAGTCCAGAAGGATACCATGGTCAAAGGTCTCCAAAGCCGCTGAGAGATCCATCAGAACCAGGAAACAGCACAACCAGGGAAGTTTCAGTTCCATGATGAGGCCTGAATCCCAATTGGAAGGATAATGGTGGCAGAAGCTTTCCTGGTCCTGCAACCCAAAAGCTCCAGGCACAAGACTTTCATTAGCTTTCAAGGGGCCATCGGATACTTGGTGGTCTTTTCTTCAAAAGACAAATTTTCTGAATAATTTTTAATTGATGTATAATATAAACAGCACTTCTGTTTTACATAGTCCTCATTGGAGAGATTTTGATACACAGGTCTGAGTTCATCGCTCCCCCTGAAACTGCTGTGTTAGCAGCACTGCCTGGACAGTGTGTTTGGGGGTTCAGGGCTGCCTAGACAACAAGACCCCCTTCTCAGCCTGGCTGATATGGTCCCAAGGAAAGCAGAGCAGTACAGGTAGTCCCTAAGGACGGCAGATTACCGAAAACTTTCTTTGAGATGACAGACAACCTGGACTTAGTTGATATTTGGAGAACAAAGAATCCCTTGGCCAGAGAGGGAACCTTCTTCTCTGAAGCCAAACTGACATGGACAAGAATTGACCAAATATGGGTAACTAGAGGAATGGCACCAAAGATAACAAAAGTGGAAATCTGCCCAAAAACCTGCTCCGACCATAATGCTGTGAAGATGGAGATGAAGCTAACACCAACTGGTTCCTTCAGATGGAGGATGAATGACACCTTATTCAGAGATGAAGAAGTGTATAAAAAGGCCCAAAAAACCTTGAGAGACTATTTTGAGATAAATATGAACACCAATGTGGAAAAAAGAGTAATCTGGGATGCTAGCAAAGCTGTTATGAGAGGGTTCTTGATACAACAGAACGCATTAAAGAAGAGAATTCAAAATGAGAAGAAGGATAAAATTTTGGAGAAAATAAAAGAAGGTGAAAAGAAATTGAGAGCAAAACCTAAGTCGCAAGAGATTTTGAGAGAAATAAAATTATATCAAGTACAATATATGAAAATGATTAATCAGGAGATAGAATGGAAAATTAAACAGATGAGACAAAAAACATTTGAGTCGGCTAATAAATGTGGGAAATTGTTGGCTTGGCAAATGAAAAAAAGACAAAAATTAAATACAGTTACAAATTTAGAAGTGGAAGGAAGGAATATACAGAACCCAGCCGAGATTAGAAATTGTTTCCAGAGGTATTTTAAACAACTATATACACAAGGGCCACAGAAAGAAATTGACGTAGACCGATTTTTGAAAACAAATGGATTACAAAAACTCTCTCAAGAAAATAAATTAATGTTGAACTATAAAATAACTGAACAGGAGATAGAAGGTGCCATTCAGAATATGCAATTATGTAAATCTCCAGGACCGGATGGACTGACTTTTAGATACTACAGATCTTTAAAAGAATGGTTAGTACAACCTTTAAAAGAAGTCTGTAATGAAATAATGGATGGGAAAAGGGCACCAGAGTCGTGGAAAGAAGCGTATATCACACTTGTACCGAAAACAGAGACTGAAAAGACGCAGCTTAAGAACTACCGCCCCATATCATTGCTCAATGTGGATTACAAAATTTTTGCAGACATCTTGGCTAAAAGACTAAAAAGAGTGTTAGTGGAAGAGATACATAAAGACCAAGCAGGCTTTCTCCGGGTAGACATCTATCTGATAATGTGAGAAACATAATCAGTATTTTAGAAAAATTACAAGTGAATATAAATACTAAGGCAGTTTTAATATTTGTGGACGTGGAGAAAGCTTTTGACAACATTTCTTGGAGTTTTATGAAGAAGAACTTACAGGGTATGGGGGTAGGCCAAGGCTTTGAAAACGGTATAAGTGCAATATATTCAGAACAAAAGGCTAAATTAATTGTAAATAATGTGGTGACGGAAGAATTTAAGATAGAAAAAGGGACACGACAAGGTTGCCCAATCTCCCCATTGCTTTTTATATCAGTCCTGGAGGTTTTGCTGAATATGATTAGAAGGGACCAGTTGGTTAAAGGTATACAAGTCGGAGCCAAACAGTACAAATTGAGAGCATTTGCAGATGACTTAGTATTGACGTTACAGGAGCCAGAATCTAGTACCAAAAGGGTTTTAGAACTGATTCAGGAATTTGGTCAGGTTGCAGGATTCAAACTGAATAAGTTAAAAACCAAGGTTTTAGAGAAGAACTTAACACCGATTGAGAGAGAGAGGTTTCAGAATGAGACAGGTTTAACAGTGGTTAAGAAAGTGAAATACCTGGGGATTAACTTGACAGCAAAAAATGGGAATTTATTTAAAGACAATTATGAAAAATGCTGGGCTGAAGTGAAAAAAGATTTAGAAATTTGGTCCAATTTGAAGCTTTCACTGCTGGGTCGTATTGCTGCGATAAAAATGAATGTATTGCCTAGAATGTTGTTTTTATCTCAAACATTGCAAATTGTGGACAAAATGGACTGTTTCAAGAAGTGGCAGAGAGATATTTCTAGATTTGTTTGGCAGGGCAAGAAGCCTAGAATAAAATTTAAAATACTAACAGATGCAAAGGAAAGAGGTGGATTTGCCCTGCCAGACTTTAAACTTTACTATGAATCAGCAGCTTTTTGCTGGTTGAAAGAATGGCTGCTTCTTGAAAACACAGACATTTTGGATTTAGAAGGGTTTAACAATGTATTTGGATGCTCAGAAAAAGCTCAATATGGAGGTCAAATGGCCGAAATACTGGGAAATTTTGGAACAAGATGGAGATAGACTGAAACTGCAGAGCTTTGAGAAATTAAAAACAAAGTGCGAGATTGGCTTCATTATTATCAGATAATGGAGGCATATAATTTGGATAAGAAAATTGGCTTCCAGGTGGAGAAATCAAAATTAGAAACAGAACGGTTAGAACCCAAAACTAAGATTTTGTCAAAGATGTATAACTTGCTGTTGAAATGGAATACTCAGGATGAAACGGTGAAATCAGCTATGATTAAATGGGCAGAAGATGTTGGACATAACATAATGATGGCTGACTGGGAACAGTTATGGACCACAGGTATGACGTTTATGGCATGCAATGCCCTAAGAGAGAATATTATGAAAATGATATACAGGTGGTACATGACCCCAGTCAAGCTTGCAAAAATCTATCATTTGCCCGATAAGAAATGTTGGAAATGTAAAGAAACTGAAGGTACATTCTTTCACCTTTGGTGGACGTGCCCAAGGATTAAGGCCTTCTGGGAGATGATCTATAATGAATTGAAAAAGGTATTTAAATATACCTTCTTGAAGAAACCAGAGGCCTTTCTCCTGGGCATAGGCGGCCAATTGGTGCCAAAGAGGGACAGAACTTTCTTTATGTATGCCACAACAGCAGCAAGAATACTTATTGCAAAGTATTGGAAGACACAAGACCTACCCACTCTGGAAGAATGGCAGATGAAGGTGATGGACTACATGGAATTGGCGGAAATGACTGGCAGAATCCGAGACCAGGGAGAAGAGTCGGTGGAAGAAGATTGGATGAAATTTAAAGACTATCTACAGAAATATTGCAAAATTAAGGAATGTTAGAATGATGTTAGAATGAAGTTAGGTGGTTTAAGCAGTAATGCTATAAAGGTGTATGTAAAAAAGGATTGATAACAGGTGGAAATTTAAAGTCATAGTATATTAAGCTAAAGGATCATGAGAAAATAAAGAGGGAAAGAAATTGCTGAATTAACTAATTGAACTGGAATACAAAAAAGGGAGGTATGAGGAGGTCAGGGAAACCAGGATATGAATGTAAGGTATGGAAAAATTGATCTATTTTTCTTTTTTTCTTCTTTAAGTGTTTTTTATTCTTGTATTCTGTACTTTGTATTTTGTATTTTTCTTGAATTTTTACTTCTGTTTTTTGTTTTTACTTTTCATGTTTTTGTGTAATTCTTTTTTTCTGAAATTTTAATAAATATCATTTAAAAAACAAACAAACAAGAGGAAGTGAGGGAGTGCACCAAAGTATTACGACCAGAGTTTTCCTTTTCAAGGAGCTCCCTTCCCAGGTTGACAAGCCCCATCTGCCCTCACTTTCCCCTGCAGAATGGGCAGAATCTGCCTTCTTGACTGTGGGATTCACTGTTGTTCTCATCCTCTACATCCACCAGGTCCTTTCTTCACCTGCAGCAGAATTCCCTAACACACCAAGGATTTGAGACCCATCAGGTATCCTCACCTGGTTTTGCCAGCCGGTTGAAGCCGTTCCTGGGATTGTGGCCCCTATTCCATCCTGACAGCTTCTGGAAGCCACAGGTGAGAGCTGACTGCAGGATGGGGACCAATGGTGGATAGATTACCCCAGAAGGTGCACGACAATGTCCCCCACCAAAGGTACTAACGCTCCCCTAACACCCCATGAAATCGTATGATTATGATCTTTAAGACAGGACAGGAACAAATTCATGTCCCCAGAAATAACACAACTTCAGTCCATTCGTGAATCAATACTACATTTTCAAGGTACTACACATTCCACTAAGTACAGTTTATCTATTTGCCTTGAATATCTTGCTTTTAACGGTCATTTTAGGATAGTCCTGCACCAGAAGATCAGACAGCACATCATTCTTTAAAAAATCATGCTGCTTTATTAACATTGATTGAGGAATTTGAAAGTTGCTCATGAATTACTATCATTTGATGACATTGCAACTTCATTTTCTCAAAATTGGGAACATGGGTAGGAGGTGAGGGAATGTAGGAGATGTTGAAATAGGAGAAGGTGCTAATGGAGCTTGATGTGTTCTCTTTCCCTTAGTTCTCTTCCTTGAAACCCAAACAGGATTCCCTTTCCTCCCACTCTGAAGAAGGAGATGGAGAAGACACTTCAAACCCCAGGGAATGGGGCACCTTTCGTATCATTAGGAATAGAAATTAAAATGTGTGAAATGCAGAATATGCTTCATTGAATGAGCACACATAGTTCACATCAACAAACTCCAGCAGGGGAGAAACCATTTAAAGGTATGGAGTGTGGGAAAAGTTTCACTGATAGTGGAAAACTTAGAACACATCAGCGGACTCACATGGGCAAAAAAAGAATTCCAATGCAGGGAGTGTGGGAAGAACTTCAGTCAACATGGACACTTAAGTTTACATCAACAGTTTCACACAGGGGAAAAACCTTTTAAATGTCTGGATTGTGGAAAGAGCTTCAGTCTGAATGGATACTTAAGTTTACACCAGCGGACTCACACAGGGGAGAAACCATTTAAATGTATGGAGTGTGGAAAAAGCTTCAGTCAGAGTGGACACCTCAACATACATCAACGGACTCACACAGGGGAAAACCATTTAAATGTATGGAGTGCGGAAAAAGCTTTAGTGATAATGGAAAGCTTAGAACACATCAACGGACCCACACAGGGGAGAAACCATTTAAATGTATGGTGTGCGGAAAGAGCTTCAGTGTCAGTGGAAACCTTAGAAAACATCAAAGGATTCACACGGGGGAGAAGCCATATAAATGTATGGAGTGTGGAAAGAGCTTCAGTCAGAATGGACAACTCAATATACATCAACGGACTCACACAGGGGAGAAACCATATAAATGCATGGAGTGCGGAAAGAGCTTCAGTTTCAGTGGAAACCTTAGAATACATCAACGGACTCATTCAGGGGAGAAACCATATGAATGTATGGAGTGCGGAAAGAGCTTTACTGATCATGGAAACCTTAGAAAACATCAACGGACTCATTCTGGGGAGAAACCATATAAATGTATGGAGTGCAGAAAGAGCTTCAGTCGGAATGGAGTACTTAAATTACACCAGCGGATTCACACAGGGAGAAACCATATAAATGCATGGAGTGTGGAAAGAGCTTCAGTCAGAGTGGACACCTCAGTATACATCAACGGACTCACACAGGGGTGAAACCATTTGAATGCCTGGATTGTGGAAAGTGCTTCAGTCAGAATGGAGACCTTAAATTACACCAGCGGATTCACACAGGGGAGAAACCATATAAATGTATGGAGTGTGGAAACGGTTTTAGTGATAATGGAAGCCTTAGAAAACATCAACGAATTCACACAGGGGAGAAACCCTATAAATGTATGGAGTGCGGAAAGAGCTTTCATGATAACGGAAACCTTAGAACACATCAACGGACTCACACAGGGGCGAAACCCTATAAATGTATGGAGTGTGGAAAGAGCTTCAGTCAGAATGGACACCTCAATATACATCAACGGACTCACACAGGGGAGAAACCATATAAATGCATGGAGTGCGGAAAGAGCTTTCATGATAACCGAAACCTTAGAACACATCAACGGACTCACACAGGGGCGAAACCATATAAATGTATGGAGTGTGGAAAGAGCTTCAGTCAGAATGGACACCTCAATATACATCAACGGACTCACACAGGGGAGAAACCATATAAATGCATGGAGTGCGGAAAGAGCTTTCATCATAACGGAAACCTTAGAACACATCAACGGACTCATACAGGGGAGAAACCATATAAATGCATGGAGTGCGGAATGAGCTTCAGTCAGAGTGGAAAACTTAGAAAACATCAGCAGACACACAGGGGAGAAACTGCTTAAATGTATGGACTGTGGAAGGAGCTCCAGTCAGAGTGGAACCCTTGATTTATGCGAACAAACTCACACAAAACACAAACTGTCTAAATATCAGGAAAATAGGTAGAGTTTCAATCCTAGCTGAAGTTCTAACTCAACAGACTCACGGACAGGAAGAACTTTAGGAGTTGAAACTTCAATATACATCAACGGACTCACACGGGGGAGAAACCATATGAATGTATGAAGTGCGGAAAGAGCTTTCGTGATAATGGAACCCTTAGAAGACATCAACAGACTCACACAGGGGAGAAACCATTTAATTGCATGGAGTGCGGAAGGAAATTCAGTCAGAGTGGACACCTCAGCGTGCATCAACTGACTCACACAGGGGAGAAACCATATGAATGATTTGTTCTCAGGAGCTAAGTTTTGTGCCTCACTGGGGTCCCAGTCATAACTGTAGCCTTTGAAAGCTCAGTAAACTATTACTGAAGAAGTCCTGCTGCCTTTGTGTATCTTTTTGACCTCAGTGTGGCACTTGCTCTACACATGGCCCCTACCCTGCTGCTACTTAGCTCATGCCCTGGAGTTGCTGTACTCAAGCACACAAGATGGTTTTTGCACCAAACTCTGTCACCCCCACCACTACATGATCTCCAAACACTTCTTCTTCAACAGAACCTCATCCCTGCCCCCGTGTGTTCTGAAGAAAACTTGAAATACTGAAATTCAATGGGAGATTTCCCCAAAGCCTAAGTTCAAGAGGGGAATATGGGGCTGCAGGTACCAGGGAAGTCTCCTGGTGGGCCCATCTTCACTCATGAACCCCATGGGTCAACCTGCTTATTCTGGGGTTTGAGAAGCAGTTTAAATCAAAAGATTGCAAAAAGTGCTTTATTTATAATGGAGTGTTTAAGGAACATCCAGGGACTCTCACAAGGAAGAACCCATTTATATGTATGGCGTGCAGGACGTGTTCCTTTCAGTGTTCACTCATTTCTTCAGAGAACTGAACTCAGCAGGAAATCAGTCTTAAATGCATGAGGCGTATGTGAAGTTCTGGTGTTTATATGTAAAACGGTATAGTAATGAAATAATGAAGGTAATGTCTCACAATCATGAGAATAATTTTAGATTTAAAGTACCTTTTGATAGTGAGGGGGAGAGGGTGAATCTGGATTGCGGGTGATGAGTGAGGATTAGGGCTGAGCTATATATTGATATCTTGTCCAATACCGGTTTTTAGACCACATCGTGATAATCTTTGAAAAACAATTGATATGGCAATACACCGTGAATCATAGTGTGTGTTTCTGGGATGTGCCTGGAAGCAGCGGCAGAAAGCTCTGCTTCGTGAACCCCTGCAGATGCTGAGTTGCTGACTTCCTCCAAAACGACAGGAAACGAAAGACACACATCCATTGCCCTGTGTCGTTCCAGCCTCTTTCCTCCCTTGCTCCCTTCTGCCGGTGTGTGTGCCTGACTTAGATATCCTGTGTGCTGTATTTTTTTACTGCTGAAACTGGATTTGCTCTCAGGAGCTAAGTTTTGTGCCTCACTGTGGACCCAGTGAGAACTGTATGCTTTGAAAGCTCAGTAAACTATTACTGAAGAATTCCTGCTGCTTCTGTGTGTGTTTTTGACATCAGTGTGGGACTTGCTCTACATGTGGCCCCTACCCCACCGATGCTTCGCTAAGGCCCTGGAGTTGCTGTACTCACGCATGCAAGATGGGTATTTGTGTGTCAGACTGGTTTTTACACCAAACTCTGTCACCCCCACCACTGCATGATCTCCAAACGCTACTTATTCAACATAACTTCATCCCTGCCCCCTGCACATTCTGAAGAAAACTTAAAATTTAATGGGAGATTCCCCCCCCGCCTAAGTGCAAGAGGGGGAGGATGGGTTTCAGGTACCAGGAAAGTCTCCTGGGGGTCCCATCTTCTCTCATGAACCACATAGGGGAACCCCAGAGCTACTGCTTATTCTGGGGTTTGGGGAGGATAATATTTTTCCATAGTCCCAGAGGTTATTAGTCAATCATGCTGCTAGGGAGTCTTCCTGCCAGAGGACCACAGTGCATATTGCTATCTTACTGATGTTACTGTTGTTGCTGCTGTTGCTGTCATGGAGGGGAAGGGTGCAGGGGGGCACCAGCTGGGGGACCCACAAAGGAAGAAGGCTCAGATCCTCCCCTCTCCCCTGGTCTCCTAGAGCACACAGAGAAACCCGGTTCAGACCCCATGATCCTGCACATGATATTAACAGGTGTTTGTGTTTTTTTGTCCCAACATGCATCCCTTTAATCTCGTTGACAGTGAACTGTATTTACTGCCCATTCACCCTTTTTGGAGAGAGCTTTTTGGAGCTCCTTGCATCTCTCTTTGTTTGAGCAACCCTGGACAATTTACATCGACTTTTAAAACTTTCCCCTTCACCCAGAATACTTTTCAAGTAGCATCTTCACTAGTATGTCACAAATAGGGAGGGGTATCAAAGGGTTACACAAGTGCAACAGTTGGTCACTCTATCAGATACATCTCTGGACACCTCTCCAGTAGCCATCACCCAAAGAACAATAAAACTATCGACATAATACAGTAGTACCTCGAGTTAAGAACTTAATTCGTTCCGGAGGTCTGTTCTTAACCTGAAACTGTTCTTAACCTGAGGTACCACTTTAGCTAATGGGGCCTCCCGCTACCGCACAATTTCTGTTCTCATCCTGAAGCAAAGTTCTTACCCCGAGGTACTATTTCTGGGTTAGCAGAGTCTGTAACCTGAAGCGTCTGTAACCCGAGGTACCACTGTAATATTATTATTAATAATAATAATAATAATAATAATGAATAAAATAAAATATATTTATATCCCACCCTCACCAGCCAAAGCCAGGCTCAGAGCTGCTAACAACAGTAAAAGTAACACAGTTTGCATAAAATCACAATTAATTGAAATACATTCTAAAATCAATTCATTCTAAAATCAATACAGAATCAAATTACATGCTTGCCCTCAGGGCTTCTCCTGAGATGGGCTTTCAGAACACCTGGGTTGGTCAACTGCCTCTGTGGAAGTCTGTTGTCGCCCCTTGGTCACTCCCTGGGTGGGGCGAAGTGTACGTGCTCTCATGCTCGGGGGATTATGGCAGGAGGCCCTGTTCTTGCTGCCTACGTGACTATTCCCTTCCAGGGTCATGGAGGAGGGGGAAGCCTAAATTTACTTTTTCTTAAGAGTTAAAACGGCGCAGGAATGGGAAGTATCGGTTGAAGTATGGATTTTATATGTATTTACAAATTTAGGTATCATTCCCTGAGCAGTCAAGCTGAAAGGATACATTCAGAAAATCTTTGTAACATTGTAGCAACTTTAGGAAATCAAAACCAAAATGGCTATATTTAATATGCTTTGCCCATAGTCTGAGCAGCAGGAGGGCGCTGAGACAATTGTGCACAGGCTGAGCTGAAAGGCTGGTTTGGAGGAGGTTTCAGCCGTCTACGGATTCCCCCATTGGCTAGCTGTCAAAACATAGTGCTCTTGATTGGTGAGCTTCGGTTATTCATAAATCCCATTCATAAAACACAAAGTCCGTAAATCCCATTCTTAAAATGAAGAGAAAGTGTTTTCCTGTATTTATAAGATGTGTGAGCCGTGCTTTTGGGACTGAGGGGAGAGGGGTTTGGGGTTCCTCGTCGCAGGGAATAATGTCAGATGGTAACCCCCTCCCCTGTAAGTGCCATAACACCAGGAAGTAATCCCCCACCCACCCTTGTCACTTGCAGCTGGGCTCACTTGCCAGAGCCACCTGGAGGGCCTGACTACAATTCCCATCATCCCTGAACAATGGTCTTGCTAGCTCGGGGTGATGGGAGCTGTAGTCCAAAAACAGCTGGAGACCCAAATTTGGGAAATCCTGTTCTCCCTGAAGGACAAAGGAGGGTTCACTTGCATCAGAACATCAGGTGAGCCCTGCAGGATCAGGCCCAAGGGGCCCCTGTCCTCCCAGGGGCCAAGCAGGGGCTTCTTCTGGGAAGCCCACCGGCAGCACTTGAGCCCCAGAGAAGGGGGTTTTCCCCGACTGGGGAGGCGCATTTCTTCTAGGGACACATTTCTGGGGTCCCCACGGTGCGCCCCAGCCTGGCTCCACTCTGCCAGGGCAGCTGCGTTTTGTTTCGCTGCAGGTGAGTCTGCCCCGTGCAACGTGGGGCTCTTAAGGGAACTTCGGGGGCGGAGGGGCCACAGCTTCCCTGCACTTGCGAAGCAGCCCAAGGGGCGGAGGGGAGGCAGGCAGCAGGAGGGCGATGGGGAGGAACCAGCGAGAAGGAGCTTCTGGAGCCTGGGCAGCCCCCTCCCCGCCTGCTCCCTGAAGGTTTCCCGAGCCCCCCCTTTTCATTTCAAGGATTGGGGGACCTCAGCATCCCGGGGTTGCTTTGCTCCGGGGGGGGGAGCTATTTTGTTTGCTGAGGGCAGGAGTCACAATCCTGTCACATTGTGTTGTGTCTGGCTTTTAGGTAAGGGGGTGAGGCTCAGGTGGGAAAGAGTTGAGAAGGAAAATATCCCGGGGTGCGGATTTCCCCCGCTGCCCAGCTCCTCAGGGTGCCACTCTCCGCGGTTCCCTCCGGTCAGCAAAAGGAGGAGTCTCCAGCCAAGTTAAAGAAGCAAACGGCGGTCAGTTGACCTGATCTTTATTTGTTGCAACAAGGTTCAAACACACCAAGAGTAGGAACCCTGAACATATGGTTGCATCGATTTTTAAGACCTCTCCCCATTTCCCACAATACATTTTTCAACAGCATCTTCGATGCATCACAGATTTATCACAAAGTAGGAGTCTTTGGCATTCAGAAACATAATAGTATTTACACATCTCCCTAGCTGCAAGGCTTTCCTGGGCTTCTCCTTTTAAAGTATCAGGATCCTCCTCCTCCTCCTCCAATCCGGCTTCTCTTCCGGGAATAAGGGGGGGGGTGAGCCTCCTCCCAAACTGCCTGCTTCTCCCGGAAGTGGCTGTTCTAAACCGGATTGCCGCTCAGCGCCATAGCTCTAAGGGCGCGCCCTTTGGAAAGGGGAGGAGGGGTGGCAGGGGACCCCCCCCCAAAAAAAAGAAACATCGATGTTGCAGGAAAGGAAATGAGAATCGGGATCGAGGACAAAGAGGTAAAGGGGTCGCGGGGGGGGGGGTGGAGAGGGGAGAGAAGGACCCGAGAGGGACTCTGTGGAATTTACTCTGTGGAATTTGCTGCCAAGGAGTGTGGTGGAGTCTCCTTCTTTGGAGGTCTTTAAGCAGAGGCTTGACAACCATATGTCAGGAGTGCTCTGATGGTGTTTCCTGCTTGGCAGGGGGTTGGACTCGATGGCCCTTGTGGTCTCTTCCAACATTATGATTCTGTGATTCTGTGACTCTGCGCCAGCTCCCCAAAGCGCCTTCCGTGGGCCCCACTGGCAGGACCTGGATTTCTGCACACCTGCAGCGAAGGCGGCTTTCCTCGCAGGGGTGGACGTGGGGCGCCCACACGTGGTCCCACGAGGACTCCCCGGCCCCGTTTCCCCCGCGCAGGCATCCCTGGGGCCTGTGCGCTCCGCGCGGAGAGAGGCAGACCGTGAAAGGGTTAAGGGGCGCGAGAGACGCCTAGATAGAGACCCCCCGTCCCTCCCCATCCCGTCTTGGGGGGACCCTCCGGATGGAGAGATGGGTCGCGCATGGCGAGGGGTGAGCCGCGCCAAGGGGGCCTCTGGGTGCAGCGGAGACTCCGGGAGAGAGGGAGGGGGCCAAGAGTGGGGGGAGCCGGGGAAGGAGGGAGGGGAGCATCCCCGGGGAAGGAAGCGCAGCATTGGTGGGGTTGGGGGGAGGAGACGAGTCTTTGGGGAGACGTCTCCATCGTGCGCCCACGAGGATTCTCGGAGGGCCGCCTTGCCTTCTCCCTCCCGCCCAAGAATCGGCCACCCCTTCAAGGCGACCAGAGAGGGATCCCTGGAAAGTGGGGGCTCCAGTCCCCCCACCCCTTCCTTCCTGCAAGCTCCATCCTCTTCCCTCCCATAAGCTCCTGCCCTGTCCAGACACAGCGAATCTGCCAAGTCCAACCATTGTTCACCCTGGAGAGGAGAGGAAAGAGGAAGAGAGGAGGGGGGAGGCCTTCTCAGAAGCGGCTCTTTGTTTCCGGAATCCCAACCAGGAAGCAGCCAGAAACCTTTTCCTCTCTCTCAGGCTTTTATCTTCAAGTGTCTTTTCCACTGCCTGGTTCATTGAGGATGAGGAAAATGTACACCTGTCATCAGAAACAGGGGTGCAGAACCTATTTAATTGATCTCAGGATTGATATAGAAGGTGCACCTCAAAGGCATTTCTGTTCCTCTTACTTTTTATAGGCAATGTCAGAGTGACTGACAAGCTGAGATACTTCCCAGTCAAAGGACCCATTTTCATGATAGACAGTGCCTGTGGCTGGAGGCTCTACAGACAGGATGTGCCTATGCAGGTCAAAGACTGCCAGTATTAGCACAGGTGAGCTGTGTGACCTTCCCAAATTTACAGACTGTATGTGAATGAGAGTTTGTGGGTGGGATTATTGTTTACGGCAACCCTGTGATTTTCTCCACCCAAAACATTTTGTGACCTGATATTGCACTACGAATTCCAAAATAACTACAAAAAAATCACAAGATAATACAAATGATTGTAGTATTTATACTCTGCCCATCTGGTTGGGTTTCCAGTACACATAAAAGACAGTAAAACATCAAACATTAAAAACCTCCTAATACAGGTCTCCCTTCAACTATCTTCTAAATGTCAGGTAGTTGTTCATTTCCTTGACCTCTGAAGGGAGGGTACCAGCAGAAGACCCTCAGAGGAGGACCTCAGTGTTCAGACTGAAGGATGGGGTGGAGACACTCCTTCAGGTCTACAGGGCCGAGGCTGTTTAGGGCTCTAGGTTGCAGAACTTGCTCCTTCATAACGATCTCCTAGACTGACATATAGTTAGCAGAGTAGGAAAAAACACTCAGATCAGGAATAAATTCATATCTCAAGAAATAACACAACTTCAGGTTGTTAATGAATCAGTACTACATATTCAAGGATGAAGTTTCCACTAAGTACAGTTATCCATTTGCCTTTAATATCCAGCTTTTCACTGCCAGATTAGGATAGTCATGTGTCAGAAGACGGTGCAAGAGATAAGGCAGCACATCATTATTATAAGGAACAATGGGGGCGGGTGTTTCCCATTTGCCAGCTGCTTTCCTTCTGCTTCTTCTGTTCTCTCCATGCAATGCAAGGCATGTAGACAGAGGTCCATCTCCAAGAACAGGAGCTTCCCTGAGCACCCATTCAGCTGACCCCAAGCACCAAGCCTTGTCACTAGTTCTCTGACTGACCCAGACCACAGTCCCTGGAAAAGATGTAGACCTGGGTCTCATATAATGGTCCACATGGACTTCCTGAGGCCACTGGGACTGTGCAGGTGATTCATGAAGATCTAGAGGTGGAAACAGGGGTGGATGGAGGATTATGATGCCGAGGATGGGAAATGTCCAAAGGAACGATGAACCAGAGACAGAGAGGGCCTTTTCATGGAGAGAGAGTAGCTGCATTTCCTGTGAGAAAACAATTGATGTGAAAAGGCTGTTTTCCAAGATCATGCTGCTTTATTAATGATGATAGAGGATAATGAAAGGTTGCTGATGCATTACTATCATTAGACATCATTGCATCTTCATTTCCTAAAAATTCGGAACCTGGGTAGGGTGCAGGGGAAATATAGGACATGTTGAAATATGAGGTGGTGCTAATTGCATCTGATATGCTCTCTTTTCCTTTGTTCTCTTCCTTGAAACCCAAACAGGATTTCCTTTCCTCCCACGCTGAGGAGGGTCATGGAGAAGAGAGACAGACTTCCAGGGGAAAGGGCACCTTTGGTTTCACTAGATATAGACATTAAAATGTGTGAAATGTTCAACATGCTTCATTGAATGAACACACATAGCTCACATAAACAAACCCCAAAAGTGGCGAAACCATTTAAAGGTATGGAGTGTGGAAAGACTTTCACTGATAGAACACATCAGCCGACTCACATGGGCAAGAAAGGATTCAAATGCAAGGAGTGCGGGAAGAACTTCAGTCAGAGTGGACACCTCAATATACATCAACGGACTCACACAGGGGAAAAACCATTTAAATGCACAGAGTGCGGAAGGAAATTCAGTCAGAGAGGACAGCTAAATAGGCATCAACTGACTCACACAGGGGAAAAACCTTTTAAATGTATGGAGTGTGGAAAGAGCTTCCGTTTCATTGGAAACCTTAGAAGACATCAACAGACTCACACAGGGGAGAAACCATGTAAATGTATGGAGTGTGGAAAGACCTTTCGTGATAATGGAACCCTTAGAGGACATCAAGAGACTCACACAGGGGAGAAATCATATGAATGTATGGAGTGCGGAAAGAGCTTCAGTTTCAATGCAATCCTTAGACGACATCAACGGACTCACACAGGGGAGAAACCATATGAATGTATGGAGTGCGGAAAGAGCTTTTGTGATAATGGAAACCTTAGAACACATCAACGGACTCACACAGGGGAGAAACCATATGAATGTATGGAGTGTGGAAAGAGCTTCAGTTTCAATGCAAACCTTAGACGACATCAACGGACTCACACAGGGGAAAAACCATTTAAATGCATTGAGTGCGGAAAGAGATTTAGTGATAATGGAAAACTTAGAAGACATCAAAAGACTCACACAGGGGAGAAACCATTTAAATGTATAGAGTGTGGAAAGAGCTTCATTCAGAATGGAGACCTTAGAACACATCAACGGACTCACACAGGGGAGAAACCATATGAATGTATGCACTGTGGAAAGAGCTTCAGTAAGAGTGGAAACTTCAATATACATCAACGGACTCACACAGGGGAGAAACCATATGAATGTATGGAGTGCGGAAAGAGCTTCCGTGATAATGGAACCCTTAGAACACATCAACGGACTCACACAGGGGAGAAACCATATGAATGTATGGAGTGCGGAAAGAGCTTTCGTGATAATGGAACCCTTAGAACACATCAACGGACTCACACAGGGGAGAAACCATATGAATGTATGGAGTGCGGAAAGAGCTTTCGTGATAATGGAACCCTTAGAACACATCAACGGACTCACACAGAGGAGAAACCATATGAATGTATGGAGTGTGGAAGGAGCTTTCGTAATAATGGAACCCTTAGAACACATCAACGGACTCACACAGGGGAGAAACCATATGAATGTATGGAGTGTGGAAGGAGCTTTCGTAATAATGGAACCCTTAGAACACATCAGCGGACTCACACAGGGGAGAAACCATATGAATGTATGGAGTGTGGAAAGAGCTTTAGTGATAATGGAACCCTTAGAAGACATCAACGGACTCACACAGGGGAAAAACCATTTAAATGCATGGAGTGCGGAAGGAAATTCAGTCAGAGTGGACACCTAAATATGCATCAACTGACTCACACAGGGGGAAAACCATTTAAATGCATTGAGTGCGGAAAGAGATTTAGTGATAATGGAAAACTTAGAAGACATCAAAAGACTCACACAGGGGAGAAACCATTTAAATGTATGGAGTGCGGAAAGAGATTTAGTGATAATGGAACCCTTAGAAGACATCAACTGACTCACACAGGGGAGAAACCATATGAATGATTTGTTCTCAGGAGCTAAGTTTTGTGCCTCACTGGGGTCCCAGTCATAACTGTAGCCTTTGAAAGCTCAGTAAACTATTACTGAAGAAGTCCTGCTGCCTTTGTGTATCTTTTTGACCTCAGTGTGGCACTTGCTCTACACGTGGCCCCTACCCTGCTGCTACTTAGCTCATGCCCTGGAGTTGCTGTACTCAAGCACACAAGATGGTTTTTGCACCAAACTCTGTCACCCCCACCACTACATGATCTCCAAACACTTCTTCTTCAACAGAACCTCATCCCTGACCCCGCGTGTTCTGAAGAAAACTTGAAATACTGAAATTCAATGGGAGATTTCCCCCCCCCCAGCCTAAGTTCAAGAGGGGGAATATGGGGCTGCAGGTACCAGGGAAGTCTCCTGGTGGGCCCATCTTCACTCATGAACCCCATGGGTCAACCTGCTTATTCTGGGGTTTGAGAAGCAGTTTAAATGAAAAGATTGCAAAAAGTGCTTTATTTACAATGGAGTGTTTAAGGAACATCCAGGGACTTTCCCATGGAAGAACCCATTTAGATGTATGGAGTGCGGGACGTTTTCCTTTCAGTGTCCACTCTTTCTTCACAGCAATGAACTCAGCAGGAAATCAGTCTTAAACACACGATGTGTATTTGAAGTTCTTGTGTTTATATGTAAAACTGAACAGCAATGAAATATTGAAGGCAATGTCAAACAATGTGAGTATAATCTAAGATGTAAAGTACCTTTTGATAGAGAGGATGAATCTGGTTTGCTGGTGGTGAGTGAGGATTAGGGCTGGGCGATATATTGATATCTGGTCCAATACTGGTTTCTAGACCACATCTCGATAACCTTTGAAGAACAACTGATATGGCAATACACTGTGAATCACAGTGTGTGCTTCTGGGATGTGCCTGCAAGCAGCAGCAGAAAGCTTTTCTTCGTGAAGCCCCTGCAGATGCTGAGTTGCTGACTTCTCTCCAAGATGACGGGAAGTGAAAGACACACATCCATTGCCCTGTGTCCTTCCAGCCTCTTTCCTCCCTTGCTCCCTTCTGCCGGTGTGTGTGCCTGGCTTAGATATCCTGTATGCTGTATGACTTTACTGCTGAAACTGGATTTGCTCTCAGGAGCTAAGTTTTGTGCCTCACTGGGGACCCAGTGAGAACTGTATGCTTTGAAAGCTCAGTAAACTGTTACTGAAGAAGTCCTGCTGCCTCTGTGTGTGTTTTTCACCTCAGTGTGGGACTTGAAATAAACGTGGCCCCTACCCTGCTGCTACTTGGCTCATGCCCTGGAGTTACTCTTCTCAAGCATGCAAGACCGTTTTGCACCAAACTCTGCCACCCCACCACCGCACGATCTCTACACACATCATCTTCAACAGAAATTCATCCCTGCCCTCTGCACGTTCTGAAGAAAACTTAAAATTTAATGGGAGATCCCCCCCCAAGCCTAGTTTCAAGAAAGGGAAGGTGGGGCTGTAGGTATGAGGGAAGTCTCCTGGGGGACCCATCTTCAATCATGAACCCCATGGGGCAACCCTAGAGCTCCTGCTTATTCTGGGGGTTTGGAGAAGATAATACTTTTCCATAGTCCCAGAAGTTATTATTCAATCATGCTGCTAGGGAGTTTTCCTACCAGAGGACCACAGTGCATATTACCATCATACTGATTTTACTGTTATTTCTGCTTTTACTGTCATGGACTGGCTGGGTGCGGGGGGGGGGAGGCACCAGCCGGGGGACCCACAAGGGAAGAAGGCTCAGAGCCTGGGGGCTGGTGGTGGGATGGCAATGAGCAGAAAGAGAGGGAAAAGGGAGCAGAATGGAAGGGAGGTGTTGCAAGCTGAGGAGGAAACAGGGTTTGGTGAGCAGGAAGAGGCTGGGGCAGAGAGCAGTTCAGGCTCAGAGGGAGGAGAGGAGGGGGGCCAGAAGACCCAGAGGAGGCCGGCTACTGAAGCATCCAGGGAGACTCCCCTCCTGCTGCGACCAGCTCCCTCTCCCCTGGTCTCCTAGAGCACACAGAGAAACCTGGTTCAGACCCCATGATCCTGCACATGATATTAAGAGGGTGTTTCCCTGCCCCCCAACATGCATCACTTTAATCTCGTTGACAATGAACTGTATTTTCAGCCCAATCACCCCGTTTGGAGAGCTCTTTTAGGTGCTCCTTGCAATCTCTCTTTGTTTGAACAACCCTGGACGATTTACTGCCACCAGCAAACTTTACCCCCTCCCTGCTCACTCCTAACTCTAGATCATTTATGAACAGGTTGAAAAGCCACAGGTCCCAATACTGATCTATTGGGGACTCCACTTTGTGCTTCTCTCCATTCACAGGAGTGTTCGTTTATTAGTACGTGTTCCTCCCTCCCCCCATCCTTCTGTGCTGCGGAGGGAACCCTGCGGAAAAGTTATGGAGGGGTGGTGGGGAAATTGTTATCAGCTCTCCCACTGGTTCGGTAGTGATGCAACCGTTCTTAGGATATGCACGGGGTTGTTGTTCTCGGGGTTGAGTTGCAGCATTTTCCCAATTTCCCGGCATCGACGGTGTTATCTGAATTGCTGGGACCATCGGGGGGTCTTCATCAAAGACAATTAAATCTGTCTCTGGCTTTCTGTGTGTCACATTTCCCTTGGGAGGAGCGTCACTTGGCATTGGCTGATCAGATTCCAACTGGGGTAAAGAGTGGTGAAATTCTGGATCTGCCAAAGGCGTAATGGAGTGTCCTATCATTGAATTATCTAGATTGGGCTGGCGTTCTTTGTGTGTTTGGCCTTTTTTGCTCTGATGTTTTCCTCTCCAAGGGAGTGTTACAGCTGGGTTCACCGCACGTATCCATCTTTGACGGCCCTTCCAAATGAATCATGGCCCTATGGCGAAAGCCCTTCGGCAGAGAGGGCGTTGATTGCTTGGGGTCGGTCCGGCAGAAAGAAAAGCAAAGCCTACTCCAAGGAAAGCCGCTCCAGCTTCCAGCCCTTCTGCTCCCACAATGGCTGAAGAAGAATTGCCCTTTGGGAATGGCGGAGCTGAATGGAAGCGGGCGAGGAAGCCCCACAATCGCTCCTGCTGGAGGAATAGGGGCACTGACCCCAATACTCAAAGGTGATGCCCACTTCTGGAATCCGGGAAGGAATTCTCCCCACACTGGTCACATGTAGCTGGGCTCTCTTGCCAGAGCCACCTGGAGGGCCTGCCAACAATTCCCATCATCCCTAGTCTTGCTAGCTTGGGATGGCGGGATCTGTAGTCCAAAAACAGCTGGTGACCCAAATTTGGGAAACCCTGTTCTCCCTGAAGGACAAAGGAGGATTCACTTGCATCAGAACATCAGGCAAGTTCTGTAGGATCAGGCCCAAGAGGCCCCTGTCCTCTCAGGGGCCAAGCAGGGGCCTCTTCTGGGAAGCCCACCGGCAGCACTTGAGCCCCAGAGAAGGGGGGAGGCGCATTTCTTCTAGGGACACGTTTCTGGGGTCCCCACGGTGCCCCCCCAGCCTGGCTGCAATCTGCCAGGGCAGCTGCGTTTTGTTTCGCTGCGGGTGAGCCTGCCCCGTGCAACGTGGGGCTCTTAGAAGGAATTTGAGGGGGGGCGGAGGGACTAGAGCTTCCCCGCACTTGCGAAGGACCAGTAGAAGCGGAGGGGAGGCAGGCAGCAGGAGGGCGATGGGGAGGAACCAGCGAGAAGGAGCTTCTGGAGCCTGGGCAGCCCCCTCCCCGCCTGCTCCCTGAGGGTTTCCCGAGCCCCCCCCTTTTCATTTCAAGGATTGGGGGACCTCAGCATCCCGGGGTTGCTTTGCTCCGGGGGGGGGGAGCTATTTTGTTTGCTGAGGGCAGGAGTCACAATCCTGTCACATTGTGTTGTGTCTGGCTTTTAGGTAAAGGGGTGAGGCTCAGGTGGGAAAGAGTTGAGAAGGAAAATATCCCGGGGTGCGGATTTCCTCCGCTGCCCAGCTCCTCAGGGTGCCACTCTCCGTGGGTCCCTCCGGTCATCAAAAGAAGGAGAATCCAGCCAAGTTAAAGAAGCAAACGGCGGTCAGTTGACCTGATCTTTATTTGTTGCAACAAGGTTCAAACACACCAAGAGGAGGAACCACGAGAAGATGGTTGCATGGATTTTTAAGACCTCTCCCCATTTCCCACAATACATTTTTCAACAGCATCTTCGATGCATTACAGATTTGTCACAAATTAGTAGTCTTTGGCATTCAGAAACATGAGCCCGTCACCCACCCCTGTCACCCACCCCAGTTTCCCACACCTTTTAACTACAGTCTTTCCCTAAGAACCGTAACAGGATTTACACATCTCCCTAGCTGCAAGTCTTCCCTGGGCTTCTCCTTTGAAAGTGTCAGGATCCTCCTCCTCCTCCTCCTCCTCCAATCCGGCTTCTGTTCCAGGAATGAGGGGTGTGAGCCCCCTCCCAAACTGGCTGCTTCTCCCGGAAGTGGCTCTTCTACCCCGGCTGCTGCTCTGCGCCGTAGCTCTAGGGGCGCGCCCTTTCGGACAGGGGAGGAAACATCGATGTTGCAGGAAAGGAAAGGAGAATCGGGAGCGAGGACAAAGAGGTAAAGGGGTCGTGGGGGGGGGGAGGAGAGGGGAGAAAAGGATCCAGAGAACCCCTCCAGCTCTCCCGGCAGGGCCTGGATCCCTGAATATGTACTGCGAAGGGGGCTTTCCTTGGCAAGGGTGGACATGGGGCGCCCACCCACGGGGTCCCACGAGGACTCCCTGGCCCCGTTTCCCCCGCGCAGGCATCCCTGGGGCCCTGTGCGCTCCGCGCGGGGAGAGGCAGACCATGAAAGGGTTAAGGGGAGCGAGAGACGCCTAGATAGAGACCCCCTGTCCCTGCCCATCTCGTCTTGTGGGGCCCTCCGGATGGAGAGATGGGTCGCGCATGGCGAGGGGTGAGCCGCGCCAAGGGGGCCTCTGGGTGCAGGGGAGACTCCGGGAGAGAGGGAGGGGGCCAAGGGTGGGGGGAGGAGGGAGGGGAGCATCCCTGGGGAAGGAAGCGCAGCATTGGCGGGGGGGGAGGAGGAGGAGACCAGTCAGTAGGGAGACGTCTCCATCGTGCGCCCACGAGGAATCTCCCGAGGCGCCGCCTTGGCGTCTCCCTCGGAAGTGGCTCTTTGTTTCCGCAATCCCACCCAGGAAGCAGCCAGAAACCTTTTCCTCTCTCTCAGGCTTCCATCTTTAAGTGTCTTTTCCACTGCCTGGTTCATTGAGGCTGAGGATAATGTACACCTGTCATCAGAAACAGGGGTGCAGAGTCCATGGAATGGCTCTCAGGATTGATATAGAAGTCGGAAGCATTTCTGTTCCTCTTATTCTTTGAAGGCAGTGTCAGAGTGACTGACAAGCTGAGATACAACCCATCAGAATCCGATGATAGTGATTGCATGAATCTTCCCAGTCAAAGGACCCATTTTCATGATAGACAGTGCCTGTGGCTGGAGACTCTACATACAAGGTGTGCCTATGCAGGCCAAAGACTGCCAGTATTAGCACAGGTGAATGAGAGTTTGTGGGTGGGATTATCGTTTACGACAACCCTGTGATTTTCTCCACCCATAACATTTTGTGATCTGATTTCGCAGTATGAATTCCAAAATAACTGCAAAAAATCACAATGTAATAAGAATGATTGTAGTATTTATACAATGTAGTCCATCTGCATATGTATACGTAGTCCATCTGGTTGGGCTTCCCCAGCCACTCTGGGCAGCTTCCAGTACACATAAAAGACAGTAAAACGTCAAACATTAAAAACCTCCAGATACAGGGCTGCCTTCTGCTATCTTCTAAATGTCAGGTAGTTGTGCATTTCCTTGACCTCTGAAGGGAGGGCGTTCCACAGGGTGGGTGCCACCACCCAGAAGGCCCTCTGCCTGGTTCCCTGTACCCTCACTTCTCACAATGAGGGAACCAGCAGAAGCCCCTCAGAGGAGGACCTCAGTGTTCAGACTGAAGGATGGGGGTGGAGACGCTCCTTCAGGGCTACAGGGTCGAGGCTGTTTAGGGCTCTAGGTCACAATTCTTGCTCCTCCATAATGATCTCCAAGACCGACATATAGTTAGCAGAGTAGGAAAAAACACTCAGAGGCAGCAAAAAATTCATTCAGCAGAGAAATTTAGTACTGAAGGCCAAAGCTAGCAAAAACTTAACTTACAGTAAAACCCTAACTTGGTATATCAAAACAGCACTCAAGTAAGAAACAGACAAGCAGAGTAGAGAATTGCAGATTAGGAAGTGGGACCAGGCGCCTTTCAATACTGCGATTTATAAAAAATTCCATGTCAGAGTAACCTTGGGACTGGATAACAAGCCTGGCTCACTCCAGTTTAAACCAGCTTCTTCTGGTTCCCAAAGACAAGAAGGTTCAGCATAACCTCATAAGAACTGATCCCACCACCTGCTCTCAGCAGAAAGGAAACTCCCTTATCAGCTAAAATGTTCCAGCTAGAGAAAACACCACTTTGAATCACACAGAGTAAAACCACCAGAACCTTCTTGAACCAATAGACCAAGAATGATCTGTATACATTAGATCAACACTTTTCTTTTTCTGAAAAATGCAGCCATGACACTTAAAGGTCAGCACCAACAGTGTGAATTGTGCTTGGAAACACACTGGAAGCCAGAGAAGATCCTTTAGGACCAATGAAATGTGGTCTTGGCGGCTGCTCCCAGTTACTAGTCCAGCTGCTGCATTCTGGATTAGTTGCAGTTTCAAAGGTAGCCCCATATAGAGCGCATGGCAGTAGTCCAAGCAGGAAAGAACCAGAGAATGCACCACTTTAGTGAGACAGTCTGCAGGCTGGTAGGGTCTGCCTGCCACCTGTCCCACAGGGACAGTGCTTCCGTCTTGTCAGGATTCAACCTCAATCTGTTAGCCACCATCTATCCTCAAACCACCTACAGGCACCAACACAGGGCATTCACTGGTTCATCTTCACTGGTTCCAATTTAAAAGAGAAGAGCTGAGTATCATCCACATGCGTGTGAACACCAGCCAAAACTCCCCCAGCGGCTTCATATAGATATTAAAAAGCATGGGGAGAGGACGGAGCCCTGAGGCACCCCACAAGTGAGCACCCAGGGGCCTGAACACTCATCCCCCAACACCACTTTCTGGACATGGCCCAGGAGGAAGGATGGGAACCACTGCACAGCAGTGCCCCCAGCTCCCCTAGAGGGTCCAGAAGGATACCATGGTCAAAGGTCTCCAAAGCAGAGATCCAGCAGAACCAGGAAAGAGCTTTGCCCTTGGTCTCTAGCCTATTGGAGATCATCAACCAGCGCAACCAGGGTAGTTTCTGTCGTATGATGAGGCCTGAATCCCAATTGGAAGGATAATGGTGGCAGAAGCTTTTCTGGTCCTGCACCCCCAAAAGCTCCAAGCACAAGACTTTCATTAGCTTTGAAGGGGCCATCGGATACTTGGTGGCCTTTTCTTCAAAAGACAACTATTCTGAATACTTTTTAATTGATGTATGATATAAACAGCACTTCTGTTTTACATATTCCACATTGGAGAGATTTTGATACACAGGTCTGAGCTCATCGCTCCCCCTGAAACTGCTGTGTTAGCAGTACAGCAAGTGTGGACAGTGTGTTTGGGGGTTCAGGGCTGCCTAGACAACAAGAGCCCCTTCTCAGCCTGGCTTATATGGTCCCAAGGAAAGCAGAGCAGTACGTTAGGCACCAGCTTGGCTGCAGGAGTGGCTGGAAGGAGGTGTGCAGGACACCATCCAACCCTCTTAGAGACTTCTCTTCTCCTGAAGAAAACCAGGCAGCGAAGGTTTAGGACCACAGTTTTCCTTCTCGAGGACCTCGCTTCCCAGGTTGACAGTCACATCTGCCCTTCACTTTCCTCTGCAGCATGGGCAGAATCTGCCTTCTTGACTGTGGGATTCACTGTTGTTCTCCTCCTCTCCATCCACCAGGGCCTGCCTTCACCTGCAGCAGAATTCCCCAACCCACCAAGGATTTGAGACCCATCAGCTATTCTCACCTGGTTTAGCCGGCCGGTTGAAACCGTTCCTGGGCTTGTGGCCCCTATTCTATCCTGACAGCTTCTGGAAGTCACAGGTGAGAACTGAGTGCAGGTTGGGGACCATTGATGGATAGAATACCCCATAAGGAGCATGACATGACCCCCACCAAAGGAACTAATGCTCTCCTAACACCCCAAGACATCGTATGATTATGATATTTGAGACAGAACCGGAATAAATTCATCTCTAGAAATATCACATCTTCAGGCCATAAATAAATTAATACTACTTATTCAAGGTACTACATATTCCACTAAGTACAGTTTATCTATTTGCCTTGAATATCGCCTTTAAAGTGTCATTTTAGGATAGTTCTGTATCAGAAGACGGGCACGAGATCAGACAGCACATTCTTTTAAAAATCATGCTGCTTTATTAACATTGATTGAGGATTATGAAAGTTGCTAATGAATTACTATCATTTGATGACATTGCAACTTCATTTCCTAAAAATTGGGAACATGGGTAGGAGGTGGGGGAATGTAGGAGAAGGTGCTAATGGAGCTTGATGTGTTCTCTTTCCCTTAGTTCTCTTCCTTGAAACCCAAACAGGATTTCCTTTCCTCCCACTCTGAAGAAGGTGATGGAGAAGACAGTCAAAACTCCAGTGAATGGGGCACCTTTCCTTTCATTAGACATTAAAATGTGTGAAATGTGGAATATGCTTCATTGAATGAGCACACATAGTTCACATCAACGACCTCCAACAGGGGAGAAACCATTTAAAGGTATGGAGTGCGGAAAGAGCTTCAGTCAGAGTGAACACCTCAATATACATCAATGGACTCACACAGGGGAGAAACCATTTAAATGCCTGGAGTGTGGAAAGAGCTTCGGTATCAGTGGAAACCTTAGAAGACATCAACAGATTCACACAGGGGAGAAACCATATAAATGTATGGAGTGTGGAAAGAGCTTCAGTGAGAATGGAGACCTTAGAAAACATCAACGGACTCACACGGGGGAGAAACCATTTAAATGCATGGAGTGCGGAAAGTGCTTCAGTCAGAGTGGACACCTCAATATACATCAACGGACTCACACGGGGGAGAAACCATTTAAATGCATGGAGTGTGGAAAGTGCTTTGGTCCGAGTGGACACCTCAATATACATCAACGGACTCACACAGGGGAGAAACCATTTAAATGCCTGGAGTGCGGAAAGAGCTTTAGTGAGAATGCAACACTTACAAGACATCAACAAACTCACACTGGGGAGAAACCATTTAAATGCATGGAGTGCGGAAAGAGCTTTAGTTTCAATGCAACCCTTAGAATTCATCAACGGACTCACACAGGGGAGAAACTATTTAAATGCCTGGAGTGCGGAAAGTGCTTCCGTGAGAATGGAGACCTTAGAAAACATCAACGGACTCACACGGGGGAGAAACCATTTAAATGCATGGAGTGCGGAAAGTGCTTCGGTCAGAGTGCACACCTCAATATACACCAGCGGACTCACACAGGGGAGAAACCATTTAAGTGCCTGGAGTGCGGAAAGAGCTTCAGTCAGAATGGAGTCCTTAAAAAACATCAACGGACTCACACAGGGGAGAAACCATTTAAATGCATGGAGTGCGGAATGAGCTTTAGTGATAATGGAACCCTTAAAAAACATCAACGGACTCACACAGGGGAGAAACCATTTAAATGCCTGGAGTGCGGAAAGTGCTTCAGTGAGAATGGAGACCTTAGAAAACATCAACGGACTCACACAGGGGAGAAATCATTTAAATGCATGGAGTGCGGAAAGTGCTTCAGTCAGAGTGCACACCTCAATATACATCAACAGACTCACACAGAGGAGAAATCATTTAAATGCCTGGAGTGCGGAAAGAGCTTCAGTCAGAATGGAAATCTTAGAAAACATCAGCAGACACACAGGGGAGAAACTGTTTAAATGTATGGACTGTGGAAGGAGCTCCAGTCAGAGTGGAACCCTTGATTTATGTGAACAAACTCACACAAAACACAAACCTTATAAATATCAGGAAAGTAGATAGAGGTTCAGTCTTGGTGGAAATTCTAAATCAACAGATTCACGGACAGGAAGAACCTTTGGAGTTGAAACCCTACAAACCATCAACAGACTCAAAGAGGAGAAGCAGTTTAAATGAAAAGATTGCAATAGTGCTTTATTTACAGTGGAGTGTTTAAGGAAAATCCAGAGACTCTCAGATGTAAGAACCCATTTAGATGTATGGAGTGTTGGATGTCTTCCTCTCAGAGTCCACTCTTTTCTTCACAGAAATGAACTCAGGAGGAAATCAGTCTTTAACACATGTTGTGTATGTGAAGTTCTGGTTTTTTATGTGTAAAACTCTATCGTAATAAAATATTGCAGGCAATGTCAAACAATGTGATTATGATCTAAGATGTAAAGTACCTTTTGATAGAGAAGGGGAGAGGGTTTGTCTGGATTGTTGGTGGTGAGTGGGGATTAGGGCTGGGCGATATATTGTCCAAACTGGTTTCTAGACCACATCATGATAACCTTTCAAAAACAATTGATATGGCAACACACCAAGAATCACAGTGTGTGTTTCCAGGATGCTCATTTGCCTAGAAGCTGCTGGCAGAAAGCTTTGCTTCGTGAAGCCCCTGAATATGCTGAGTGGCTGACTTCCCTCCCAGGCGACAGGAAGCGAAAGACACACCTCCATTGCTCTGCGTCGTTCCAGCCTCTTTCCTCCCTTGCTCCCTTCTGCCGGTTTGTGTTCCTGACTTAGATATCCTGTGTGCTGTATTTGTTTACTGCTGAAACTGCTGTACTCAAGCATGAAAAATTGGTGCATATGTGTGTGACTGGTTTTTGCACCAAACTTTCTCAACCCCACCACGTGTGATCTCCAAACACTGCTTCTTCACTAGAACCTCTCCCTGTCTGCTACACATTCAGAAGAAAGCTTAAAATACTGTAATTTAATGGGAGATTTTCCCCCAAGCCTTATTGCAAGAGAGGGAAGGAGGGGCTGCAGGTACCAGGGAAGTCTCCTGATGGGTCCCATCTTCACTCATGAACCCCATGGGGCAACCCCAGATCTACTGCTTATTCTGGGATTTGGGGAAGATAGTACTTTTCCATAGTCCCAGAAGTTATTATTCTTCCTGCCAGAGGACCAGTGTGCATATTATTATCGTACTGATTTTACTGTAGTTGCTGCTGTTGCTGTCATGGACTGGCTGGGTGAAAAGTGGGGAGGCATCAGCATGGGAACCCCCAAGGGAAAAAGATCTGGAGTCTGAGTGTTGTATGCCCCCAAAGGTTATCAAAACTCCTAGGTCTGTTCAATAAAAGGCTAATTTGGTGGTTACTGGGGTGGGGCCCAGGTGCAAGGCTGCTCAGCCACCCAGCTCATCAGGCAGAGCCCGTGGGTCCCTGCGGAATAAAGGAAGGAGTCCGGCCACCAACCGGAGCAAATAGCTGTAGACCAAAGTTTATTGCGCAACAGGTTGAAAGAGGAATTGAACCCCGAGGATGGGGTGACAAGGACTTTTAAAAGTTTCCATCTTATCCCAGCATACAGTTTGTGGAGCATCATCACTACATCATTGCTACATCATCACTACATCAGAAAAGGGAGGGTTATACATGATTCACATAGGAGGAATGTCTCAGGGTAACAGGCAAATACAGGATATGTATTGGGAAGGTACATTCTAAGCACCTACTGCAAAACAACAATAGAACTTTGGTTTGCATAGTCTGGCACCTGGGCAAGTCCGGAGGAGAGCTTTTGCCCAGCGATCGACACCTATGAGTACCTTCCTGTGAGTACGTGACCTCCTGCTGGAGGGATTATGGCGGGGACAGAGTGGTTTCCAAGCCCTTAGCCAATGAAGCAAATTGGCGGTGGAATGAAGAGAATCGTTGAAACCAGTGATTTCCTATGAATTTCTAAGCGTTTTTGGCTATTCACAATACAGACAGTGGGTTCGGAAATGACCCGACTTGGCCTCGCTACATTGGATCCAGTTTTATGAGTGGATTACAAGGTAACGAGGTTTCGATGAACTTAGTCCATTGTTCTCTCAGCAGGAGCTGTTGTCACCTTGTCAGCGCTCATTGAATAGTGCAAGATAGCTGCGCTGAGCAGCTCCTGCGGAGCCATACCATTGCTGGGATTGGCTGACGTACTAGATTTGTCGCGATTTGATTGGTCAGGATGCATCCTCATGCAAATAAATTGTCCATTCATAAAATACATCATTCATACTGCTCGCCTGTATATAGCACTGGGATACGCGGTCACAAATGGCGCTTTATTCTTGGAATGTTGGGTTTTTGTGCGGTGCTTGGTGCAACGTTGTGACAGGACGAGGGGAGCCCTTGTACAGTGGGGTTCTCTTGAGATTATCGTCTCAGGCCCTACGAGGTTTACTCGGGAGTAAACTCTGTTTATATGCCCCCCCCATTCTGTAAGAGTGGGAACCATTGGGGGCCAGGTCGGTTCTTTCATTTTCTCCTCTCCTCTGGAAAAGTGCTCTTTCTTTTGGGGTTTGATGACTTTTGCCTCCTCCAGTGCCCACTGCACCATCAGAGAGGTACAATACTGTCCTTTCAACTTCTGTAGCCATGTAGGCTCTCTGTCAGCACCGGTCCCCAGGAGTCTGCGTATGCAAACTGCTCCGAACATCCAGGGTGTTTTGTCACGCTTCAAAAACCTGGTTGGTTAGGTCCAGGTCCTACGAGCCCGGGGGGTGGGGCTGTCCGCAGGGAGTTCTCAGTCGTTTGGGGTTCATCGCTCCACCGTATTTGCGCTCGAATTTGCCTAAATTATTCACCATGCCTTGTAATGGAGTCCATTCCTCCTGTGAGTGTGGGGAACCCCGCCCCCATTATGAGCTCCTGCTTAAGTTGTTACCCAAGGGGGACTCCGTGCCCTTCCGACATGTTGCAGGAGCCTTCAAGCAAAACACAAAGTGAGAAATCTCCTGTTTCCTCACAGCATCAGTCCCCCTTGGCCAAGATAGAGACAATAAAATACATAGACATACACAGAGCTGGGAGCCTGTTGTTGCATGGGGGTGGGGTTCCCACACTCACTGTCTCACACACACTGAGTCGGACTCACAGCTGGCCCTCCAGCCCCAGCTCGCTTGGCTGAGCTGGAAACACAATTCTCAACGCAAAGCACACAAAAAGAGATAGAGACAATAAAATACATAGACATACACAGAGCTGGGAGCCTGTTGTTGCCTGTGGGGAGTGGTGGGGGTGGTTTCTGTTATAAGAATTTTAATGTCTTAGATATATAATAAATGTTCATAACTGTACCAAGCAAACACGTACATAAATATATAAACCACCTGTCCGAAGCAGCACAGGAAGACAGTCCTGAAATCATTTTGACTGACCAAATGTTTCTCTGCAAGGAAGGAGGAGGTGAAAAAAAACTATCTGAGGATGTACAAATTCCAACGCGCTTTAGTTCTGGGCTGCTTCACTCCTTGCATGAATTTTACCTGGGTGTCGGGGCTGTGTGCGCAAATGCCAAAGCCCCATTTTTTCCCTTAACACAGGAGTCACAGAGTCCAAGCCGCTGCTCAATGTACACCAGTACCTAAAACACGGATGGATCTAATCTCGTGGCGTGGGGTGGGGGAGGGAGGGATTTTGCAATGTAAACATTTTGGGGTGCGAGACCCCACTTTGCAAGTGGATTGCCGGGATCAGCCCCTCCCCCGCTCTCCTGATCCCCAGAAGGAAGAAGGGAGGGGGAAACCTTCCTCTCTCCCCCCATTCCTCCGCTCCTCCCGGCACATCCTTCTCTCACCTCGCCCCCACAACCCCAAATTCCGCCCCCATACGTTGCAGCTCCTCCTCCTTTTCCTCTTCCTCGCCATCCGACTTCTGTTCCGGGAGGGGGGAGGGGGGAAAGAGCCCCCTCCCAAATTGCCTGCTTCTCCCGCAAGTGGAGCTTCTGCGCCGGATTGCTGCTCTGCCCCGCAGCTCTAGGGGCGCGCGCTTTCGGAAAGGGGAGGAGGGGCGGCAGGTAAATCCCCCCCCACGTGGATGTTGCAGGAAGGGAAAGGAAAGGAGAATCGCGAGCGAGGACAAAGAGGTAAAGGGGTCTCGGGTGGGAGGCGAGAGAAGGATCCAGAGACCTCCTCCAGCTCCCCAAAACGCCTTTCGTGGATCTGGATCCCAGCACGCGTTCTGCGAAGGGGTTTTCCTTGGACCCTTAGGAAGCCCACCCAGGGGATCCCAATGAAGCCCCCTCGCCCCATTTCCCCGCGCAGGCATCCCTGGGACTCTGTGGGTTCCGCGCGGAGAGAGGTGGGCCATGAAAGGGTTAACGGGCGTGAGGGACGCCTGGATAGAGACCCTCCTGTCCCTCCCCCGCTCGTCTTTGGGGGGGGGGCTCCGGACGGAGAGATGGGGGGGGCGCAGGGCGTGGGGTGAGCCACGCCAAGGGGGGCCTCTGGGTACAGGGGAGACTCTGGGACAGAGGGAGGGAGTCGAGGAAGTGGGGAGGGGGAGCATCCCTGGGGCATCACACTTGTACCGAAAACAGAGACTGAAAAGACGCAGCTTAAGAACTACCGCCCCATATCATTGCTCAATGTGGATTACAAAATTTTTGCAGACATCTTGGCTAAAAGACTAAAAAGAGTGTTAGTGGAAGAGATACATAAAGACCAAGCAGGCTTTCTCCCGGGTAGACATCTATCTGATAATGTGAGAAACATAATCAATATTTTAGAAAAATTACAAGTGAATATAAATACTAAGGCAGTTTTAATATTTGTGGACGTGGAGAAAGCTTTTGACAACATTTCTTGGAGTTTTATGAAGAAGAACTTACAGGGTATGGGGGTAGGCCAAGGCTTTGAAAACGGTATAAGTGCAATATATTCAGAACAAAAGGCTAAATTAATTGTAAATAATGTGGTGACGGAAGAATTTAAGATAGAAAAAGGGACACGACAAGGTTGCCCAATCTCCCCATTGCTTTTTATATCAGTCCTGGAGGTTTTGCTGAATATGATTAGAAGGGACGAGTTGGCTAAAGGTATACAAGTTGGAGCCAAACAGTACAAATTGAGAGCATTTGCAGATGACTTAGCATTGACGTTACAGGAGCCAGAATCTAGTACCAAAAGGGTTTTAGAACTGA
This sequence comes from Podarcis lilfordi, assembly GCA_947686815.1. Classification (NCBI taxonomy): domain Eukaryota; kingdom Metazoa; phylum Chordata; class Lepidosauria; order Squamata; family Lacertidae; genus Podarcis; species Podarcis lilfordi. Next base: position 145,340 of record CANTUW010000015.1, read on the forward strand.
TTCAGGAATTTGGTCAGGTTGCAGGATTCAAACTGAATAAGTTAAAAACCAAGGTTTTAGAGAAGAACTTAACACCGATTGAGAGAGAGAGGTTTCAGAATGAGACAGGTTTAACAGTGGTTAAGAAAGTGAAATACCTGGGGATTAACTTGACAGCAAAAAATGGGAATTTATTTAAAGACAATTATGAAAAATGCTGGGCTGAAGTGAAAAAAGATTTAGAAATTTGGTCAAATTTGAAGCTTTCACTGCTGGGTTGTATTGCTGCGATAAAAATGAATGTATTACCTAGAATGTTGTTTTTATTTCAAACATTGCAAATTGTGGACAAAATGGGCTGTTTCAAGAAGTGGCAGAGAGATATTTCTAGATTTGTTTGGCAGGGCAAGAAGCCTAGAATAAAATTTAAAATACTAACAGATGCAAAGGAAAGAGGTGGATTTGCCCTGCCAGACTTTAAACTTTACTATGAATCAGCAGCTTTTTGCTGGTTGAAAGAATGGCTGCTTCTTGAAAACACAGACATTTTGGATTTAGAAGGGTTTAACAATGTATTTGGATGCTCAGAAAAAGCTCAATATGGAGGTCAAATGGCCGAAATATTGGGAAATTTTGGAACAAGATGGAGATAGACTGAAACTGCAGAGCTTTGAGAAATTAAAAACAAAGTGCGAGATTGGCTTCATTATTATCAGATAATGGAGGCATATAATTTGGATAAGAAAATTGGCTTCCAGGTGGAGAAATCAAAATTAGAAACAGAACGGTTAGAACCCAAAACTAAGATTTTGTCAAAGATGTATAACTTGCTGTTGAAATGGAATACTCAGGATGAAACGGTGAAATCAGCTATGATTAAATGGGCACAAGATGTTGGAAATAACATAATGATGGCTAACTGGGAACAGTTATGGACCACAGGTATGAAGTTTATGGCATGCAATGCCCTAAGAGAGAATATTATGAAAATGATATACAGGTGGTACATGACCCCAGTCAAGCTTGCAAAAATCTATCATTTGCCCGATAAGAAATGTTGGAAATGTAAAGAAACTGAAGGTACATTCTTTCACCTTTGGTGGACGTGCCCAAGGATTAAGGCCTTCTGGGAGATGATCTATAATGAATTGAAAAAGGTATTTAAATATACCTTCTTGAAGAAACCAGAGGCCTTTCTCCTGGGCATAGGCGGCCAATTGGTGCCAAAGAGGGACAGAACTTTCTTTATGTATGCCACAACAGCAGCAAGAATACTTATTGCAAAGTATTGGAAGACACAAGACCTACCCACTCTGGAAGAATGGCAGATGAAGGTGATGGACTACATGGAATTGGCGGAAATGACTGGCAGAATCCGAGACCAGGGAGAAGAGTCGGTGGAAGAAGATTGGATGAAATTTAAAGACTATCTACAGAAATATTGCAAAATTAATGAATGTTAGAATGATGTTAGAATGAAGTTAGGTGGTTTAAGCAGTAATGCTATAAAGGTTTATGTAAAAAAGGATTGATAACAGGTGAAAATTTAAAGTCATAGTATATTAAGCTAAAGGATCATGAGAAAATAAAGAGGGAAAGAAATTGCTGAATTAACTAATTGAACTGGAATACAAAAAAGGGAGGTATGAGGAGGTCAAGGAAACAAGGATATGAATGTAAGGTATGGAAAAATTGATCTATTTTTCTTTTTTTCTTCTTTAAGTGTTTTTTATTCTTGTATTCTGTACTTTGTATTTTGTATTTTTCTTGAATTTTTACTTCTGTTTTTTGTTTTTACTTTTCATGTTTTTGTGTAATTCTTTTTTCTGAAATTTTAATAAATATCATTTAAAAAACAAACAAACAAGAGGAAGTGAGGGAGTGCACCAAAGTATTACGACCAGAGTTTTCCTTTTCAAGGAGCTCCCTTCCCTGGTTGACGAGCCCCATCTGCCCTCACTTTCCCCTGCAGAATGGGCAGAATCTGCCTTCTTGACTGTGGGATTCACTGTTGTTCTCATCCTCTACATCCACCAGGTCCTTTCTTCACCTGCAGCAGAATTCCCTAACACACCAATGATTTGAGACCCATCAGGTATCCTCACCTGGTTTTGCCAGCCGGTTGAAGCCGTTCCTGGGATTGTGGCCCCTATTCCATCCTGACAGCTTCTGGAAGCCACAGGTGAGAGCTGACTGCAGGATGGGGACCAATGGTGGATAGATTACCCCAAAAGGTGCACGACAATGTCCCCTACCAAAGGTACTAACGCTCCCCTAACACCCCATGACATCGTATGATTATGATCTTTAAGACAGGACAGGAATAAATTCATGTCCCCAGAAATAACACAACTCCTATCCATTCGTGAATCAATACTACATTTTCAAGGTACTACACATTCCACTAAGTACAGTTTATCTATTTGCCTTGAATATCTTGCTTTTAACGGTCATTTTAGGATAGGCCTGCATCAGAAGACGGGCACGAGATCAGACAGCACATCATTCTTTAAAAATCATGCTGCTTTATTAACATTGATTGAGGAATTTGAAAGTTGCTCATGAATTACTATCATTTGATGACATTGCAACTTCATTTTCTCAAAATTGGGAACATGGGTAGGAGGTGAGGGAATGTAGGAGATGTTGAAATAGGAGAAGGTGCTAATGGAGCTTGATGTGTTCTCTTTCCCTTAGTTCTCTTCCTTGAAACCCAAACAGGATTCCCTTTCCTCCCACTCTGAAGAAGGAGATGGAGAAGACACTTCAAACCCCAGGGAATGGGGCACCTTTCGTATCATTAGGAATAGAAATTAAAATGTGTGAAATGCAGAATATGCTTCATTGAATGAGCACACATAGTTCACATCAACAAACTCCAGCAGGGGAGAAACCATTTAAAGGTATGGAGTGTGGGAAAAGTTTCACTGATAGTGGAAAACTTAGAACACATCAGCGGACTCACATGGGCAAAAAAAGAATTCCAATGCAGGGAGTGTGGGAAGAACTTCAGTCAACATGGACACTTAAGTTTACATCAACAGTTTCACACAGGGGAAAAACCTTTTAAATGTCTGGATTGTGGAAAGAGCTTCAGTCTGAATGGATACTTAAGTTTACACCAGCGGACTCACACAGGGAGAAACCATTTAAATGTATGGAGTGTGGAAAAGCTTCAGTCAGAGTGGACACCTCAACATACATCAACGGACTCACACAGGGGAAAACCATTTAAATGTATGGAGTGCGGAAAAAGCTTTAGTGATAATGGAAAGCTTAGAACACATCAACGGACCCACACAGGGGAGAAACCATTTAAATGTATGGTGTGCGGAAAGAGCTTCAGTGTCAGTGGAAACCTTAGAAAACATCAAAGGATTCACACGGGGGAGAAGCCATATAAATGTATGGAGTGTGGAAAGAGCTTCAGTCAGAATGGACAACTCAATATACATCAACGGACTCACACAGGGGAGAAACCATATAAATGCATGGAGTGCGGAAAGAGCTTCAGTTTCAGTGGAAACCTTAGAATACATCAACGGACTCATTCAGGGGAGAAACCATATGAATGTATGGAGTGCGGAAAGAGCTTTACTGATCATGGAAACCTTAGAAAACATCAACGGACTCATTCTGGGGAGAAACCATATAAATGTATGGAGTGCAGAAAGAGCTTCAGTCGGAATGGAGTACTTAAATTACACCAGCGGATTCACACAGGGGAGAAACCATATAAATGCATGGAGTGTGGAAAGAGCTTCAGTCAGAGTGGACACCTCAGTATACATCAACGGACTCACACAGGGGTGAAACCATTTGAATGCCTGGATTGTGGAAAGTGCTTCAGTCAGAATGGAGACCTTAAATTACACCAGCGGATTCACACAGGGGAGAAACCATATAAATGTATGGAGTGTGGAAACGGTTTTAGTGATAATGGAAGCCTTAGAAAACATCAACGAATTCACACAGGGGAGAAACCCTATAAATGTATGGAGTGCGGAAAGAGCTTTCATGATAACGGAAACCTTAGAACACATCAACGGACTCACACAGGGGCGAAACCATATAAATGTATGGAGTGTGGAAAGAGCTTCAGTCAGAATGGACACCTCAATATACATCAACGGACTCACACAGGGGAGAAACCATATAAATGCATGGAGTGCGGAAAGAGCTTTCATGATAACCGAAACCTTAGAACACATCAACGGACTCACACAGGGGCGAAACCATATAAATGTATGGAGTGTGGAAAGAGCTTCAGTCAGAATGGACACCTCAATATACATCAACGGACTCACACAGGGGAGAAACCATATAAATGCATGGAGTGCGGAAAGAGCTTTCATCATAACGGAAACCTTAGAACACATCAACGGACTCATACAGGGGAGAAACCATATAAATGCATGGAGTGCGGAATGAGCTTCAGTCAGAGTGGAAAACTTAGAAAACATCAGCAGACACACAGGGAGAAACTGCTTAAATGTATGGACTGTGGAAGGAGCTCCAGTCAGAGTGGAACCCTTGATTTATGCGAACAAACTCACACAAAACACAAACTGTCTAAATATCAGGAAAATAGGTAGAGTTTCAATCCTAGCTGAAGTTCTAACTCAACAGACTCACGGACAGGAAGAACTTTAGGAGTTGAAACTTCAATATACATCAACGGACTCACACGGGGGAGAAACCATATGAATGTATGAAGTGCGGAAAGAGCTTTCGTGATAATGGAACCCTTAGAAGACATCAACAGACTCACACAGGGAAGAAACCATTTAATTGCATGGAGTGCGGAAGGAAATTCAGTCAGAGTGGACACCTCAGCGTGCATCAACTGACTCACACAGGGGAGAAACCATATGAATGATTTGTTCTCAGGAGCTAAGTTTTGTGCCTCACTGGGGTCCCAGTCATAACTGTAGCCTTTGAAAGCTCAGTAAACTATTACTGAAGAAGTCCTGCTGCCTTTGTGTATCTTTTTGACCTCAGTGTGGCACTTGCTCTACACATGGCCCCTACCCTGCTGCTACTTAGCTCATGCCCTGGAGTTGCTGTACTCAAGCACACAAGATGGTTTTTGCACCAAACTCTGTCACCCCCACCACTACATGATCTCCAAACACTTCTTCTTCAACAGAACCTCATCCCTGCCCCCGTGTGTTCTGAAGAAAACTTGAAATACTGAAATTCAATGGGAGATTTCCCCCCAAAGCCTAAGTTCAAGAGGGGGAATATGGGGCTGCAGGTACCAGGGAAGTCGCCTGGTGGGCCCATCTTCACTCATGAACCCCATGGGTCAACCTGCTTATTCTGGGGTTTGAGAAGCAGTTTAAATCAAAAGATTGCAAAAAGTGCTTTATTTATAATGGAGTGTTTAAGGAACATCCAGGGACTCTCACAAGGAAGAACCCATTTATATGTATGGCGTGCGGGACGTGTTCCTTTCAGTGTTCACTCATTTCTTCAGAGAACTGAACTCAGCAGGAAATCAGTCTTAAATGCATGATGCGTATGTGAAGTTCTGGTGTTTATATGTAAAACGGTATAGTAATGAAATAATGAAGGTAATGTCTCACAATCATGAGAATAATTTTAGATTTAAAGTACCTTTTGATAGTGAGGGGGAGAGGGTGAATCTGGATTGCGGGTGATGAGTGAGGATTAGGGCTGAGCTATATATTGATATCTTGTCCAATACCGGTTTTTAGACCACATCGTGATAATCTTTGAAAAACAATTGATATGGCAATACACCGTGAATCATAGTGTGTGTTTCTGGGATGTGCCTGGAAGCAGCGGCAGAAAGCTCTGCTTTGTGAACCCCCTGCAGATGCAGAGTTGCTGACCTCCCTCCAAGACGACAGGAAGCGAAAGACACACCTCCATTGCCCTGTGTCCTTCCAGCCTCTTTCCTCCCTTGCTCCCTTCTGCCGGTGTGTGTGCCTGACTTAGATATCCTGTGTGCTGTATTTTTTTACTGCTGAAACTGGATTTGCTCTCAGGAGCTAAGTTTTGTGCCTCACTGTGGACCCAGTGAGAACTGTATGCTTTGAAAGCTCAGTAAACTATTACTGAAGAATTCCTGCTGCTTCTGTGTGTGTTTTTGACATCAGTGTGGGACTTGCTCTACATGTGGCCCCTACCCCACCGATGCTTCGCTAAGGCCCTGGAGTTGCTGTACTCACGCATGCAAGATGGGTATTTGTGTGTCAGACTGGTTTTTACACCAAACTCTGTCACCCCCACCACTGCATGATCTCCAAACGCTACTTATTCAACATAACTTCATCCCTGCCCCCTGCACATTCTGAAGAAAACTTAAAATTTAATGGGAGATTCCCCCCCCCCCGCCGCCTAATTGCAAGAGGGGGAAGGATGGGTTGCAGGTACCAGGAAAGTCTCCTGGGGGGCCCATCTTCTCTCATGAACCACATAGGGGAACCCCAGAGCTACTGCTTATTCTGGGGTTTGGGGAGGATAATATTTTTCCATAGTCCCAGAGGTTATTAGTCAATCATGCTGCTAGGGAGTCTTCCTGCCAGAGGACCACAGTGCATATTGCTATCTTACTGATGTTACTGTTGTTGCTGCTGTTGCTGTCATGGAGGGGAAGGGTGCAGGGGGCACCAGCTGGGGACCCACAAAGGAAGAAGGCTCAGATCCTCCCCTCTCCCCTGGTCTCCTAGAGCACACGGAGAAACCCGGTTCAGACCCCATGATCCTGCACATGATATTAACAGGTGTTTGTGTTTTTTTGTCCCAACATGCATCCCTTTAATCTCGTTGACAGTGAACTGTATTTACTGCCCATTCACCCTTTTTGGAGAGAGCTTTTTGGAGCTCCTTGCATCTCTCTTTGTTTGAGCAACCCTGGACAATTTACATCGACTTTTAAAACTTTCCCCTTCACCCAGAATACTTTTCAAGTAGCATCTTCACTAGTATGTCACAAATAGGAGGGGTATCAAAGGGTTACACAAGTGCAACAGTTGGTCACTCTATCAGATACATCTCTGGACACCTCTCCAGTAGCCATCACCCAAAGAACAATAAAACTATCGACATAATACAGTAGTACCTCGAGTTAAGAACTTAATTCGTTCCGGAGGTCTGTTCTTAACCTGAAACTGTTCTTAACCTGAGGTACCACTTTAGCTAATGGGGCCTCCCGCTACCGCACAATTTCTGTTCTCATCCTGAAGCAAAGTTCTTACCCCGAGGTACTATTTCTGGGTTAGCAGAGTCTGTAACCTGAAGCGTCTGTAACCCGAGGTACCACTGTAATATTATTATGTATTATTATATAATAATAATAATGAATAAAATAAAATATATTTATATCCCACCCTCACCAGCCAAAGCCAGGCTCAGAGCTGCTAACAACAGTAAAAGTAACACAGTTTGCATAAAATCACAATTAATTGAAATACATTCTAAAATCAATTCATTCTAAAATCAATACAGAATCAAATTACATGCTTGCCCTCAGGGCTTCTCCTGAGATGGGCTTTCAGAACACCTGGGTTGGTCAACTGCCTCTGTGGAAGTCTGTTGTCGCCCCTTGGTCACTCCCTGGGTGGGGCGAAGTGTACGTGCTCTCATGCTCGGGGGATTATGGCAGGAGGCCCTGTTCTTGCTGCCTACGTGACTATTCCCTTCCAGGGTCATGGAGGAGGGGGAAGCCTAAATTTACTTTTTCTTAAGAGTTAAAACGGCGCAGGAATGGGAAGTATCGGTTGAAGTATGGATTTTATATGTATTTACAAATTTAGGTATCATTCCCTGAGCTGTCAAGCTGAAAGGATACATTCAGAAAATCCTTGTAACATTGTAGCAACTTTAGGAAATCAAAACCAAAATGGCTATATTTAATATACTTTGCCCATAGTCTGAGCAGCAGGAGGGCGCTGAGACAATTGTGCGCAGGCTGAGCTGAAAGGCTGGTTTGGAGGAGGTTTCAGCCGTCTACGGATTCCCCCATTGGCTAGCTGTCAAAACATAGCGCTCTTGATTGGTGAGCTTCGGTTATTCATAAATCCCATTCATAAAACACAAAGTCCGTAAATCCCATTCTTAAAATGAAGAGAAAGTGTTTTCCTGTATTTATAAGATGTGTGAGCCGTGCTTCTGCGACTGAGGGGAGAGGGGTTTGGGGTTCCTCGTCGCAGGGGATAATGTCAGATGGTAACCCCCTCCCCTGTAATTGCCATAACACCAGGAAGTAATCCCCCACCCACCCTTGTCACTTGCAGCTGGGCTCACTTGCCAGAGCCACCTGGAGGGCCTGACTACAATTCCCATCATCCCTGAACAATGGTCTTGCTAGCTCGGGGTGATGGGAGCTGTAGTCCAAAAACAGCTGGAGACCCAAATTTGGGAAATCCTGTTCTCCCTGAAGGACAAAGGAGGGTTCACTTGCATCAGAACATCAGGTGAGCCCTGCAGGATCAGGCCCAAGGGGCCCCTGTCCTCCCAGGGGCCAAGCAGGGGCTTCTTCTGGGAAGCCCACCGGCAGCACTTGAGCCCCAGAGAAGGGGGTTTTCCCCGACTGGGGAGGCGCATTTCTTCTAGGGACACATTTCTGGGGTCCCAAAGGTGCGCCCCAGCCTGGCTCCACTCTGCCAGGGCAGCTGCGTTTTGTTTCGCTGCAGGTGAGCCTGCCCCCTGCAACGTGGGGCTTTTAAGGGAACTTCGGGGGGGCGGAGGGGCCACAGCTTCCCCGCACTTGCGAAGCAGCCCTAGGAGCGGAGGGGAGGCAGGCAGCAGGAGGGCGAAGGGGAGGAACCAGCGAGAAGGAGCTTCTGGAGCCTGGGCAGCCCCCTCCCCGCCTGCTCCCTGAAGGTTTCCCGAGCCCCCCCCCCTTTTCATTTCAAGGATTGGGGGACCTCAGCATCCCGGGGTTGCTTTGCTGGGGGGGGGGAAAGCTATTTTGTTTGCTGAGGGCAGGAGTCACAATCTTGTCACATTGTGTTGTGTCTGGCTTTTAGGAAAGGGGGTGAGGCTCAGGTGGGAAAGAGTTGAGAAGGAAAATATCCCGGGGTGCGGATTTACTCCGCTGCCCAGCTCCTCAGGGTGCCACTCTCCGCGGTTCCCTCCGGTCAGCAAAAGGAGGAGTCTCCAGCCAAGTTAAAGAAGCAAAGGGCGGTCAGTTGACCTGATCTTTATTTGTTGCAACAAGGTTCAAACACACCAAGAGTAGGAACCCTGAACATATGGTTGCATCGATTTTTAAGACCTCTCCCCATTTCCCACAATACATTTTTCAACAGCATCTTCGATGCATCACAGATTTATCACAAAGTAGGAGTCTTTGGCATTCAGAAACATAATAGTATTTACACATCTCCCTAGCTGCAAGGCTTTCCTGGGCTTCTCCTTTGAAAGTATCAGGATCCTCCTCCTCCTCCAATCCGGCTTCTGTTCCGGGAATAAGGGGGGGGGGTGAGCCTCCTCCCAAACTGCCTGCTTCTCCCGGAAGTGGCTGTTCTACGCCGGATTGCCGCTCAGCGCCATAGCTCTAAGGGCGCGCCCTTTCGGAAAGGGGAGGAGGGGCGGCAGGGGACCCCCCCCAAAAAAGCATCGATGTTGCAGGAAAGGAAATGAGAATCGGGAGCGAGGACAAAGAGGTAAAGGGGTCCTGGGGGGGGGGGGGAGGGGAGAGAAGGACCCCGAGAGGGACTCTGTGGAATTTACTCTGTGGAATTTGCTGCCAAGGAGTGTGGTGGAGTCTCCTTCTTTGGAGGTCTTTAAGCAGAGGCTTGACAACCATATGTCAGGAGTGCTCTGATGGTGTTTCCTGCTTGGCAGGGGGTTGGACTCGATGGCCCTTGTGGTCTCTTCCAACTCTATGATTCTATGACTCTGCGCCAGCTCCCCAAAGCGCCTTCCGTGGGCCCCACTGGCAGGACCTGGATTTCTGCACGCCTGCAGCGAAGGCGGCTTTCCTCGCAGGGGTGGACGTGGGGCGCCCACACGTGGTCCCACGAGGACTCCCCGGCCCCGTTTCCTCCGCGCAGGCATCCCTGGGTCCCTGTGCGCTCCGCGCGGAGAGAGGCAGACCGTGAAAGGGTTAAGGGGCGCGAGAGACGCCTAGATAGAGACCCCCCCTGTCCGGGAGGGAGGGAGGGGGCCAAGGGTGGGGGGGTGCCGGGAAGGAGGGAGGGGAGCATCCCCGGGGAAGGAAGCGCAGCATTTGTGGGGTTGGGGGGAGGAGACGAGTCTTTGGGGAGACGTCTTCATCGTGCGCCCACGGGAGGGGCCGCCTTGCCTTCTCCCTCCCGCCCAAGAATCGGCCACCCCTTCAAGGCGACCAGAGAGGGATCCCTGGAAAGTGGGGGCTCCAGTCCCCCCACCCCTTCCTTCCTGCAAGCTCCATCCTCTTCCCTCCCATAAGCTCCTGCCCTGTCCAGACACAGCGAATCTGCCAAGTCCAACCATTGTTCACCCTGGAGAGGAGAGGAAAGAGGAAGAGAGGAGGGGGGAGGCCTTCTCAGAAGCGGCTCTTTGTTTCCGCAGTCCCAACCAGGAAGCAGCCAGAAACCTTTTCCTCTCTCTCAGGCTTTTATCTTTAAGTGTCTTTTCCACTGCCTGGTTCATTGAGGATGAGGAAAATGTACACCTGTCATCAGAAACAGGGGTGCAGAACCTATTTAATTGATCTCAGGATTGATATAGAAGGTGCACCTCAAAGGCATTTCTGTTCCTCTTACTTTTTATAGGCAATGTCAGAGTGACTGACAAGCTGAGATACTTCCCAGTCAAAGGACCCATTTTCATGATAGACAGTGCCTGTGGCTGGAGGCTCTACAGACAGGATGTGCCTATGCAGGTCAAAGACTGCCAGTATTAGCACAGGTGAGCTGTGTGACCTTCCCAAATTTACAGACTGTATGTGAATGAGAGTTTGTGGGTGGGATTATTGTTTACGGCAACCCTGTGATTTTCTCCACCCAAAACATTTTGTGACCTGATATTGCACTACGAATTCCAAAATAACTACAAAAAAATCACAAGATAATACAAATGATTGTAGTATTTATACTCTGCCCATCTGGTTGGGTTTCCAGTACACATAAAAGACAGTAAAACATCAAACATTAAAAACCTCCTAATACAGGTCTCCCTTCAACTATCTTCTAAATGTCAGGTAGTTGTTCATTTCCTTGACCTCTGAAGGGAGGGTACCAGCAGAAGACCCTCAGAGGAGGACCTCAGTGTTCAGACTGAAGGATGGGGTGGAGACACTCCTTCAGGTCTACAGGGCCGAGGCTGTTTAGGGCTCTAGGTTGCAGAACTTGCTCCTTCATAACGATCTCCTAGACTGACATATAGTTAGCAGAGTAGGAAAAAACACTCAGATCAGGAATAAATTCATATCTCAAGAAATAACACAACTTCAGGTTGTTAATGAATCAGTACTACATATTCAAGGATGAAGTTTCCACTAAGTACAGTTATCCATTTGCCTTTAATATCCAGCTTTTCACTGCCAGATTAGGATAGTCATGTGTCAGAAGACGGTGCAAGAGATAAGGCAGCACATCATTATTATAAGGAACAATGGGGGCGGGTGTTTCCCATTTGCCAGCTGCTTTCCTTCTGCTTCTTCTGTTCTCTCCATGCAATGCAAGGCATGTAGACAGAGGTCCATCTCCAAGAACAGGAGCTTCCTGAGCACCCATTCAGCTGACCCCAAGCACCAAGCCTTGTCACTAGTTCTCTAACTGACCCAGACCACAGTCCCTGGAAAAGATGTAGACCTGGGTCTCATATAATGGTCCACATGGACTTCCTGAGGCCACTGGGACTGTGCAGGTGATTCATGAAGATCTAGAGGTGGAAACAGGGGTGGATGGAGGATTATGATGCCGAGGATGGGAAATGTCCAAAGGAACGATGAACCAGAGACAGAGAGGGCCTTTTCATGGAGAGAGAGTAGCTGCATTTCCTGTGAGAAAACAATTGATGTGAAAAGGCTGTTTTCCAAGATCATGCTGCTTTATTAATGATGATAGAGGATAATGAAAGGTTGCTGATGCATTACTATCATTAGACATCATTGCATCTTCATTTCCTAAAAATTCGGAACCTGGGTAGGGTGCAGGGGAAATATAGGACATGTTGAAATATGAGGTGGTGCTAATTGCATCTGATATGCTCTCTTTTCCTTTGTTCTCTTCCTTGAAACCCAAACAGGATTTCCTTTCCTCCCACGCTGAGGAGGGTCATGGAGAAGAGAGACAGACTTCCAGGGGAAAGGGCACCTTTGGTTTCACTAGATATAGACATTAAAATGTGTGAAATGTTCAACATGCTTCATTGAATGAACACACATAGCTCACATAAACAAACCCCAAAAGTGGCGAAACCATTTAAAGGTATGGAGTGTGGAAAGACTTTCACTGATAGAACACATCAGCCGACTCACATGGGCAAGAAAGGATTCAAATGCAAGGAGTGCGGGAAGAACTTCAGTCAGAGTGGACACCTCAATATACATCAACGGACTCACACAGGGGAAAAACCATTTAAATGCACGGAGTGTGGAAGGAAATTCAGTCAGAGAGGACAGCTAAATAGGCATCAACTGACTCATACAGGGGAAAAACCTTTTAAATGTATGGAGTGTGGAAAGAGCTTCCGTTTCATTGGAAACCTTAGAAGACATCAACAGACTCACACAGGGGAGAAACCATGTAAATGTATGGAGTGTGGAAAGACCTTTCGTGATAATGGAACCCTTAGAGGACATCAAGAGACTCACACAGGGGAGAAATCATATGAATGTATGGAGTGCGGAAAGAGCTTCAGTTTCAATGCAATCCTTAGACGACATCAACGGACTCACACAGGGGAGAAACCATATGAATGTATGGAGTGCGGAAAGAGCTTTGTGATAATGGAAACCTTAGAACACATCAACGGACTCACACAGGGGAGAAACCATATGAATGTATGGAGTGTGGAAAGAGCTTCAGTTTCAATGCAAACCTTAGACGACATCAACGGACTCACACAGGGGAAAAACCATTTAAATGCATTGAGTGCGGAAAGAGATTTAGTGATAATGGAAAACTTAGAAGACATCAAAAGACTCACACAGGGGAGAAACCATTTAAATGTATAGAGTGTGGAAAGAGCTTCATTCAGAATGGAGACCTTAGAACACATCAACGGACTCACACAGGGGAGAAACCATATGAATGTATGCACTGTGGAAAGAGCTTCAGTAAGAGTGGAAACTTCAATATACATCAACGGACTCACACAGGGGAGAAACCATATGAATGTATGGAGTGCGGAAAGAGCTTTCGTGATAATGGAACCCTTAGAACACATCAACGGACTCACACAGAGGAGAAACCATATGAATGTATGGAGTGCGGAAAGAGCTTTCATGATAATGGAACCCTTAGAACACATCAGCGGACTCACACAGGGGAGAAACCATATGAATGTATGGAGTGCGGAAAGAGCTTTCGTGATAATGGAACCCTTAGAACACATCAACGGACTCACGCAGAGGAGAAACCATATCAATGTATGGAGTGTGGAAAGAGCTTTAGTGATAATGGAACCCTTAGAACACATCAACGGACTCACACAGGGGAGAAACCATATGAATGTATGGAGTGTGGAAGGAGCTTTCGTAATAATGGAACCCTTAGAACACATCAGCGGACTCACACAGGGGAGAAACCATTTAAATGCATGGAGTGTGGAAAGAGCTTTAGTGATAATGGAACCCTTAGAAGACATCAACGGACTCACACAGGGGAAAAACCATTGAAATGCATGGAGTGCGGAAGGAAATTCAGTCAGAGTGGACACCTAAATAT
>CANTUW010000042.1:0-75236 GCA_947686815.1 Podarcis lilfordi
ACCCAAAACACCTTTATGCTTTGGTTGGTGGTGATTCTGGTGCACACCCTAAAAACACCATGCGAATTGAAATAAGCCCAATCAAAGTTGATTCGTCTTCCTTCTACGCATATGGAAGCGAAAAGACAGTGTTGTGTTATTTTGGTCTGCATACACACACTTTGCGATTTCTGGGTCACAACACCAAAGAACACGAAATAAGCGAAATCAAATATTCTTCTTTCTATGTAGCTGGAAATCAAAACAACCTGTTTGGCGAAAGACGGTGTTGTTATTTTGGTCTGCATACACACACTTTTCGATTTCTGGGTCAATGTGCATTAACACCAAAGAACACGAAATAAGCGAAATCCAAGATTCTTCTTTCTATGCAGCTGGAAATCAAAACAACTTATTGCAGTTCGCGTTGCTATTTGTGGGTGAATAAACATCGAAAGAACAATCCAAGCTTATTTGTCCTCTTTCTATAGAGATTGAACCAAAACACCCATGCTTGGTTTGGGCTGATAACAAACATGTCACTGCGATTTTTGAGTGAATGTGCATTCTAACTTAAAAAACACCAATTTGAAATTAGCCCAATTAGAGCTATATCATCTTCTTTTTATGTAGATGGAACCCAAAACACCTTTTAGCTTTGGTTGGGGTTGATTCTGGTGCACACCCTAAAAACACCATGCGAATTGAAATAAGCCCAATCAATGTTGATTCGACTTCTTTCTACGCATATGGAAGCGAAAAGACGGTGTTGTGTTATTTTGGTCTGCATACACACCCTTTGCGATTTCTGGGTCAATGTGCATTAACACCAAAGAACACGAAATAAGCGAAGTCCAAGAGTCTTATTTCTATGCAGCTGGAAATCAAAACAACCTGTTTGGCTTTGTTTAGGCTTATTGCAGTTCGCGTTGCTATTTGTGGGTGAATAAACACCGAAAGAACAATACAAGCTTATTTGTCCTCTTTCTATAGAGATTGAACCAAAACCATGCTTGGTTTGGGCTGATAACAAACATGTCACTTTGTGATTTTTGAGTGAATGTGCATTCTAACTTAAAAAACACCAATTTGAAATTAGCCCAATTAGAGCTATATCATCTTCTTTTTATGTAGATGGAACCCAAAACACCTTTTTGCTTTGGTTAGGGTTGATTCTGGTGCACACCCTAAAAACACCATGCGAATTGAAATAAGCCCAATCAATGTTGATTCGACTTCTTTCTACGCATATGGAAGCGAAAAGACGGTGTTGTGTTATTTTGGTCTGCATACACACCCTTTGCGATTTCTGGGTCAATGTGCATTAACAGCAAAGAAAACGACTTGAGCGAAATCCAAGATTATTGTTTCTATGCAGCTGGAAATCAAAACAACCTGTTTGGCGTTGTTTAGGCTTATTGCAGTTCGCTTTGCTATTTGTAGGTGAATAAACACCGAAAGAACAATACAAGCTTATTTGTCCTCTTTCTATAGAGATTGAACCAAAACACCCATGCTTGGTTTGGGCTGATAACAAACATGTCACTGCGATTTTTGAGTGAATGTGCATTCTAACTTAAAAAACACCAATTTGAAATTAGCCCAATTAGAGCTATATCATCTTCTTTTTATGTAGATGGAACCCAAAACACCTTTTTGCTTTGGTTAGGGTTGATTCTGGTGCACACCCTAAAAACACCATGCGAATTGAAATAAGCCCAATCAATGTTGATTCGACTTCTTTCTACGCATATGGAAGCGAAAAGACGGTGTTGTGTTATTTTGGTCTGCATACACACCCTTTGCGATTTCTGGGTCAATGTGCATTAACAGCAAAGAACACGACTTGAAATAAGCGAAATCCAAGATTATTCTTTCTATGCAGCTGGAAATCAAAACAACCTGTTTGGCGTTGTTTAGGCTTATTGCAGTTCGCGTTGCTATTTGTGGGTGAATAAACACCGACAGAACAATCCAAGCTTATTTGTCCTCTTTCTTTTGAGATTGAGCCAAAACACCCATGCATAGTTTGGGCTGATAACAAACATGCCACTGCTATTTTTGGTTGAATGTGCATTCTAACCCCAAAACAACCAATTTGAAATTACCCCAATCAGAGCTTTATCATCTTCTTTTTATGTAGATGGAACCTGTCAGAGCTGGCTCCAGGTCCTAGCTCACAGAGGACCAACGCTAGCCGGCAGTAATGTAACAAAAGTCTTTATTGAAGTTACAGTTTCCATTCTCAAGCTGCAGCGTGCAACTCTACGTCACATGCTTAGATCGCCGAAGCACCGTCTGAGTCTCCTCCCCATGTACACCAACTTAAAATCCTAGAACTGCTCCACCTAATCCGCCAGACTGTTCTTCTCTCGGTCCCTCTGCCCCTGAGGTCTCTTCTTTCCGGGAGTCCTCTGACGCTGACGCTGCCCCTGACTCTTCTCCTCCTTTCGGCGGGCTTTAGGACCTGGCTCCTTTCCGGGCTGCCTACTGTGCCACCTTCCTGTGCATTTGAACTTGGCGCGCGCCAGCCTTCCACCTTCCGTCTGACCGTTTCTTCGCTCCCCGATGGAGGTGTGGCCACTCCTGACTCGTGCCCTCCCCTGTTGTGAGCTGCCAGCGCTGATCCCTGGCGCCCTTCCTCTTCCCTGCTCTCTGGCGGTGACGCTGGTCCTGATTTCCAACTGCTCCCTCTGAGTCCCCTCTGGCTCTATCTTCCTGGGGCGTCCCCTAGGCTCCCCCTGCCCTGGCCACTGGTGCTCCTTTCTGTGAATCTTCTGATTCACTGGAAAGACTCGGAGATCTCGGGTCGTCGTCATCACTCATCTTTTCTTCTGCCTCCTCCCCCTCGCTCTCTGTTTCCTCCCTTGCCCTTGCCTCTGCTCCTGAACCCCTGACAGAACCCAAAACACCTTTTTGCTTTGTTTGGTGGTGATTCTGGTGCACACCCTAAAAACACCATGCGAATTGAAATAAGCCCAATCAAAGTTGATTCGACATCTTTCTACGCATATGGAAGCGAAAAGACGGTGTTGTGTTATTTTGGTCTGCATACACACACTTTGCGATTTCTGGGTCATAACACCAAAGAACACGAAATAAGCGAAATCAAATATTCTTCTTTCTATGTAGCTGGAAATCAAAACAACCTGTTTGGCTTTCTTTAGGCTTATTGCAGTTCGCTTTGCTATTTGTGCTATTTGCTATTTGCACCGAAAGAACAATTCAAGCTTATTTGTCCTCTTTCTATAGAGATTGAACCAAAACCATGCTTGGTTTGGGCTTTGTGTCACTTTGTGATTTTTGAGTGTCACTTTGTGATTTTTGAGTGAATGTGCATTCTAACCCCAACAACACCAATTTGAAATTAGCCCAATTAGAGCTATATCATCTTCTTTTTATGTAGATGGAACCCAAAACACCTTTTAGCTTTGGTTGGGGTTGATTCTGGTGCATACCCTAAAAACACCATGCGTTAACAGCAAAGAACACTGTCAGGGGTTCAGGAGCAGAGGCAAGGGCAAGGGAGGAAACAGAGAGCGAGGGGGAGGAGGCAGAAGAAAAGATGAGTGATGACGACGACCCGAGATCTCCGAGTCTTTCCAGTGAATCAGAAGATTCACAGAAAGGAGCACCAGTGGCCAGGGCAAGGGGGGAGCCTAGGGGACGCCCCAGGAAGATAGAGCCAGAGGGGACTCAGAGGGGAGCAGTTGGAAATCGGGACCAGCGCCACCGCCAGAGAGCAGGGAAGAGGAAGGGCGCCAGGGAACAAGCGCTGGCAAATCCCAACCGGGGGGGAGGGCACGAGTCAGGTGTGGCCACACCTACATCGGGGAGCGAAGTAAAGGTAAGACGGAAGGTTGAAGGTTGGGCGCCCGCGCCAAGTTCAAATGCACAGGAAGGTGGCACAGTAGGCAGCCCGGAAAGGGAGCCAGGTCCTAAAGCCCGCCGAAAGGAGGGAGAAGAGTCCGGGGGGTCAGCGACAGCGTCAGAGGAATCCCGGAAAGAAGAGACCCCAGGGGGCAGAGGGACCCAGAGAAGAACAGTCAGGCGGAAAAGGTGGAGCAGGGCTAGGATATTAAGTTGGTGTACAAGGGGCGGAGACTCAGACGGAGCTTCGCCGGTCTAACCATGAGACGTAGAGTTGCACGCAGCAGTTTGAGAATGGAAACTGTAACTCAATAAAGACTTTTGTTTAATGATCGCTGGCTAGCGTGATCCTCTGTGAGCTAGGATCTGGAAGCAGCTCTGACAAACACGAAATAAGCGAAATCCAAGATTCTTCTTTCTATGTAGCTGGAAATCAAAACAACCTCTTTGGCTTTGTTTGGCTTATTGTATTTCGTGTTCCTATTTGTGGGTGAATAAACACCGAAAGAACAATTCAAGCTTTTTTTTTTTTTTTTTTTGAGATTGAACCCTGACACCCATGCTTGGTTTGGGCTGATAACAAACATGTCACTGCGATTTTTGAGTGAATGTGCATTCTAACCGCAAAAACACCAATTTGAAATTAGCCCAATCAGAGCTATATCATCTTCTTTTTATGTAGATGGAACCCAAAACAGCTTCTTGCTTTGGTTGGTTGTGGTGTGCTGCTTTAGCGCAGTGCACAGGGGACTTGCCGAGCAGGCGGCTTGGTTTGCGGGCAGCTCGTGGGTCGGTAAAACCGCATCTGGCCCATGGGCCGCACGTTGCCAACCCCTAGGGTTTAAGGGTTTAATGTTTGCGGTTAGGGTTAGGATTTAGAGTTTAGAGTTAGGGGTCAGAGTCTAGGATAGGGGTGTAGGGTTAGGATTTAGGATTTAATGTTTGGGTTTCGGTTAGGGCTAGGGTTAAGGGGTAGGGGTTGCGGGTTAGGGTTAGGTTAGGGTTAGGCTCAGGGTCTAGGGTACAGGTTTAGGGTTAGGAGTTAGGGCTCGGTTTAGGGCTAGGGTTACAGTTGGGGTTGGGTTAGGGTTTAGGGTTGGGGTTTACAAGTGGTTACAGCGAGGGACTGGGAAGCTCTGCGTAATTGTTAGAGTGACTTAATGGGAAGCATTGTCCAGTGGTTAGAGCAAGTAGCTGTGCTTAAGAGTGAGTGGCTGGGAAGCAAGCAGCACTTCCTCTGCTCCCAGTGTCCTTCGTGGCATAATTGGATACCTAAATATCCCTTAAAGTGCCATTTAAGAGTGCAACATCTAGCAATTAAATTCAATCACCTTTGAGCACAAGGTTGTGACGTTGTTCTGTGTAAGGGACACCTGCATATTTCTGCCTTTCAGCGGGTTGGACTGGATGACCCTTCGGGTCCCTTTCAGCTATATTATACGATTCTTTGGAAAGTGCTTCAGAAAGAATAAACGGTGGGGGGCATTCTTTTAAGTTAGCTCACATGGCGAGGTGGTCCCTCTGAAACTTTATTATTTCTTGCATGGCAATTTGAGCTTGACATATGCTATGCCTGTTTTTACACGGGGCTCCTCTTTCTGTTCTTGTGGATGGGGGGGAAATCGGTCCCACTGATATTTCTTAGGTTTGTATGGGCACTGCTGAATTCCTGCTCCGAAAAGGTGAAGGAGAAGGACGGAGGGAGAAGAGGAGGTGGAGAAAAAGTCAGCAGCTGGAGCTCAGGAGGCTCCATTTTAGGAGAGGCACGGAGGATGGAAGAAGAATGGCAAAAAAGGGCGGAAACACAATAGCCAGGATGGGGGGACTGCATGTGGAGAGGCTGCGGGTGCCATTTTGAAGAGGGAAATGGCTGCACGGAAGTGGAAAAGGGCGGATAATGTTACCGTAGCCATTTTAGATGAGGGAATTAATATCCGGAAGCGCCTCCATTTATGGCGGTTGTTGCCAGCGGCGCCATTTTGTGTCAGGGAAATAGATGCCGGAAGCGCCTCCATTTTGAAAGATGGGGGGAGAGGGACGTCGGCGGCAATAGGCGGAACTTCTCACGGATCTGGGCAAATCGCTGGGCGGATTAGCTAACCCTTTCCTCTCCGAGGTAGGATCCTCTCCGTGTTTGCCACCAGCCGGAGCTCGCGGTCCACGGGTAGCCGCTGGCCCCGGAGGGCGAGTCCTCTTTGCCCCTTTACCTGCTTCGTTGAGAGGGGGAAACGTGTGGCCTGCATGCGCGGCCGGGGAACCCTTGGTCAAAATTCATTTTAAAGGCTGGGGGGGGGGCAGAACCGAATTAACGGCGACGCAGGGTGTTGTCTTTTATTGTTATTTACTATAGTGGATTTATCTGGCGGTTCACGGGATAAAAAGACGGGGTAGAAATATCTGTAAATAGTTTTTAAAAACACCAATAACCTTCCCTCCCAGAAGTGTTTAAAGGCTGTAAAGCCCTTTAAAGAACATTTGGGGCTTGGTCTCGTCTCCCCTAACCCTTAACAGTAGAGGTTTTTTTATTTATTCTATTTTGGGGAGAAACACCCCCGGCCCTGTCTCCTTTCCCCATTTCTCAGCAACTCCCAAGTAATTGGCTTGAGATCTCTATTGCATTTAACCCTTAGACAGCTTTTGTGAGCCTAATCAAGCAATGTGCTGAAAATTTAATTTGCTCAGACGAACCATTGCTTCCATCAGTGGTTTTGGAACCAGGTAATTCCTCCAGATTTATCCACACTAGCCAAGTAAAGTCAAAACACATACCTTGAATTGAATGCCACAAGAATAAATGGGGATCAGCCCCTGCTATAGTGGGCAGCCCCAAAAGCCATTTGTGTTGTTAAGATTTTCAAAAGCAGAAATAATATTTACAAAACAGCAACTTCAGACCAGTTTTGGACACTTGCAGCACTTTGCAATGTTAAGAGGTGCTCTAAAGAAAAGCACTTTCTACATTCATGAGCCTCATTCCCCCCTTTTGCTGGAGGTATAAATGTTGTTAGCAATGTGCAATCACCCTGAAGGCTTCAGGTCTGCTCCTGACTGTTGAAATGCTCCTGGGGAGGCTGTCAGTCAGTCAGTAAACTCTGCTTCCAGTCAGTAAACTGATTGCAAGGTGTCCTTCATGGCATAACTTGCAGCTGCAGGAGAAGGTGTGGATCCTATACCTAAATATCCCTGAAAGTGTCATTTAAAAGTGCAACATCTAGCAATTAAATTCAATCACCTTTGAGCAGAAGGTTGTGACACCTGCATATTCCTGGGTTGCAGCGAGCTGGACTTGATGACCATCACAGGATTCTTTGGAAAATGCTTCAGAAATAATAGAAATAGCATTCATTTAAGTTAGTCGTATGATGGCACAGTAGTCTCACTTCCCTGTAAACTGTATTTTTCGCCCCATAGGGCGCACCGGCCCATAGGGCGCACCTAGTTTTTTTGGGGGGGGGGAATAAAGGAGGGGAAATTATTTTTCCCCCCAGGCTGCGCTCCCGGGTTTCGGGCTGCAGGCTGCTGTCCGCAAGCCTTGGGAGCCTGGCAGGAAGTCGCGCCGGTCTCCCAGGCTTGCGGATATCTGCCCGAAGCCTGGAGAGCAAGAGGGTCGGTGCGCCCCGCCCCCTCTCGCTCTCCAGGCTTCAGCGATAGCCTGCATTTGCCCCATAGGACGCACACACATTTCCCCTTCATTTTTGGAGGGGAAAAGGTGCGTCCTATAGGGCAAAAAATACGGTACTTTATTACTCCTTGCACTGCAATTTGAGCTTGATATATCCTATGCCTGTTTTTACATGGACCCCCTCTTTCAGTTTTTCTGAAAGAAACCTGTCCCACTGATATTTCTCGGGTCTGTATGGGCTCTGCTGAATTCCTGCTCCAAAAAAGTGGAAACACTATGACAAGCTTAAAAAAATGTTTTAGTATAACTTTATGAAAAATACAGAAGCTTTTCTACTAGGGATAACAGACACAGGTATAGCAAGAGAAGATCAGAAAATATTCCTCTATGCCACAGGAGTGGCAAGGATCCTAATTGCTAAAAACTGGAAAAAAGAAGCTGTGCCAACAAAAACGGAATGGCAAGACAAACTGTTAGAGTATATTGAACTGGCTAGATTAACAGAGGCAATTAGAGATCACACTAGACAAAGAGTTTCAAAAAGCATGGGGGAAAAGCAGAGAATACTTCACAAAACAGTGCCCTAAAATACATATGAGCTTCCTTGCAGTGGGTTGGACTAGATGCCCCTTGATGCCCCTTTCATGTATCCCATGCTCCCTGTCTCTCTTCCTCTCCTTTTAATGACACTTCCCCCGGTTTTTTCCTAGCTGGGCTGCCTCCGGGAACCTTAGTGCTGGCACCTGCAATTTCGCCTGCTGGCATTGTTCTGACAAGATCCATTGTGGTAAGTTTTGGCGTCACCAAAGACCGCTGGGATTGCTCTGACAAGATCCATTGACACCAGTTTTGGCGTCACCAAAGGAATTAAGGAGATGTGCTTCAATTCCCCTCGCAGATAGTATTTAACCCATCACGGCATCTCTCAAAGCATAGGAACTGTAGTTTCCTATGGGGGGAGAGAATATTCTGCGCAACCTTTCCCAAGGGAACTCTGGGAGTTATAGCTCTGAGAGGGTCTCTTTGGGAAACGGAACAAACTACAGTTACCACGATGTCCCCCCAAAGCACCCTGGGAACTATTGCTTGCTCTGGGTGTTGAGGGTTGTGGCATCTGAACAGTAAACAATCTGTCCTTGCATTCCACAGTATACAACTCCTTGCCGTCCCAAGCCCATTTCTCTTCTTTGGGAACTCTGGGAACTGTAGTTCATGGGAGGAACAGCACTTGGTGCCCTGAACTCTGGGAACCAATGGGCTGGCACCGCCGAGTGTCGCCTTGGCCTGTGACTTTGAAGGCACCGCCTGCAGCTGGGAGGACGTCAGCATGGGCACTGACCAGGGTAAACTTGCTTCATTTGAAAGGCAGAGAAGCATTGCTAAGCAGTTAGAGCACCCCTTTGACCTGGTGCCCCCCAACCAGGCTGGTACATGAGCACCTCGGAGCAGCGAACCAAGCCACCTGACTCCGCTCCCTGACCATGAGTGACGCGGCCACAGCCTGTGAACTCCGCACCTGGTACGAGAAAGGTAAGCTTGGGGCACTGGTGGTCAGAAATCCAACAGGCGCAGAGCCATGTGCTTGGCCTTTTTCCCTGTGTGGAGGAAATGCCACGAGGCACAGTTGTCGTAATTCCATATTGATATCACATATTACATTTCTAAGCTGCAGGACATACCGTGGTGATATCATATAATTATTATTTATTGATTTCCAGACTACTGACCCGCCTGGTAGGGCCGGCATAATGAAATATCATTCTTATCATGAAATTTACTGATGCCCTGCTTCCCGTCCCCCTTTGGGATTCCTGGCAGCTGACCGATAAAAATGTTTATATATCTATGGTTCCCATCTGCAAGGGTCAGGCTAGATGACCCCTGGTTCCTCACCCCTCCGCCCTTCCCCTGCAGGACTCAACGGGAGCTTCCCAGTGGAGCTGAGCCTCGGAAGCCAGATTGTCCCCTGTGGCGAAGCCCTGCGTCACCCTCAGGTGCCCGGCGCCCCCTGCTGGCCTACACCGGAAGAATCCGCAGTGCTTTCCAGGTGGGTCTTGGGCTCCTCACCCTCCCCGGCCGCTCCTTATCTGGAGCATGTCAAGAGCGCAGGTGACCTTCTCGGTGATGAGTGTGGCACTGGACAACATGTAGTTCAGGAACTGTCGCCCCCAAAGTAAAGCTTTATTTTCCACCTCCCCAAAACCTGGCCAACCAGATAGATTGCTTGGAGGCAACCCATTAATCCTCCCAACATTTCCAGGTCCCTGGAGCTGCGCCCCAAGTGAGCCGTGCCTGCCAAGCGGCTGCGTGGCCCCTGCCCGCACTGAGGACTGTGGCAACGGTGGAGATGAACGGGGTTGCGGTGAGCGGTCAAGGGGGCATTCAAGGCCAGGGGAACATTGGCACCACCAGAAGGGAGAGGGTTACCAGTGTCGCAGGAACCCCCCCCCAATCATTCAGTTTGTACAAACTTCACACACACACACACACACACACACACACACACACACACACATATATATACACACACACACTACATACGCTACACTTCTGTTATAAATTCATAGAAAATCAACCATACATCGGATTTGCACTGTTCCACTTTTATTTTACTCCATGAAGGAAGGACTACAAAATGGGGAAGGTTTGATACAGGGCAGCCATAATCCCTTCAGCATACCAGCACATACACAGGAGCCCTGCCCAGTTGCTATGCCAACCCTGATGGTCCTAGACAGAAGACCATCAAGATCACAAAGAACTTGCATATGGGAGTGGATTCGGCACGGACTGGAACAAAGGACAATAATCAGCTCTTCCCTCTGGGGGCAGGAAACTAGGAAACTGCAAACTCCCCTCTGTCACCTGGAAAGTACACATGGGAGGAAAGGGGGAACCAGCCAGGAGACAGGACACAACTCCTCCCTCAACCCCTCCTTTCTGTGATGTATGTTTCTGGGGGTGGTCTTGATCTACAAGGTGGCAATTTCAAAAGTCTTTATAAGGTCTTGCACACCATTTTTCTGGGTCCTTCCTCTCTCCTGCAAGTGGGGGAGCACCCTGTTGCAACAGATCAATAAAGGCCAAGCCTACAGGCTGCTGTTTTGCTCCAAGTTATCCTGGTTGGTGTCTTTGTTTTTGTCCAAGGGAGCCCTCGAAATTTTCCGTTAACACCAGGAAACCTCCCAACCAGGCCAAAGCATTTGAGGAGGGTGCAGAGTATGCTGGCTGAAATGGGGCTTACCCTGGGGAAAATCCTGAGCGGAAGTTGCAAGTTGGTGGCCACCACTGCCTCTTGTGGCAGGAAGTTCCATAATGTGCGCTTTGTAAAGAAGTACTTCCTTTCTTTGATGTGTCCTGAATCTTCCAGCGTCCAGCTCTGTGAGTTCTACCGTTATGAGAGGGAGAAAAACTTTCCTCTATCCACTTTCTCCAGGCCAGGTCTCATTGGCCTGGAGAAATCACATCTTTGCACAATTTAATGCACAAACAGTCAAAGAACAAATAGGAAATAGGAACAAATAGGAAAACTCCCCTGCGTTTGCTAAATAACCACATCCCTCATTTGTGTTGCTGGGATAAATTTATTTAACACTCTGATAAACTCACCTGCCAAAACACAGGAGAATATCAACAATCCAGCACAGAAAATTTTACCCATGGTGTTTTGTTTTTCCAGAATCAGCTAAAACAGAAGGGAGAGGTCACCCGTTGTCAAGGCTGCCTCAGGTCTCAGCTCACAAAAGACCAACGCCAATCTCTTCTTACATACAAAAGTGTTTATTGCAGTTCATTGTTTGCTTCATATCCGAGGCGCGCAGCCTCACGTCTGTACGCTTAGACCGTTGAAGTCCCCTCTGAGTCAGTCCCTCCCCTGCACCAGTTTAAGAGCCTTGCACTGCTCCACCTCTTTCTCTCTTTCCTTTTCCTCAGGGTCTTTCTGCCCGCTGGGGTTTCGCCCCTCCTGGATCCCCTGACGCGCTATCCCCCGACTGCTCTTCCCCCTCCTGTGGGCTTTAGGACCTGGCCCTTCCTCCGGGCTCCCTGTACTTCCGCGCGCCTCTACATTTGAACTTGGCGCGCGCCCAACCTCTAACTTTCCTTTTGACAGTTACACTACTCCCTTCACTACTCCCCTCCCCTTCCGGGAGGATGGCTTGCTCCGACCTCCCTCCCTTCTCTGCTGCCGGAGCTGCTTCCCCTGATACACTGGACCCTCCACCCCCTTCGCTGCACTCTGGTGGGGAGGCTGGTCCTGACGCCCAGCTGTCACTTTGGGATCCCCCGCTGGCCCCCTGTTCCTGACACGTCCCCCCTGGGGCTCCCCTGGCCTTGACCACTGGCGCCCCCTTCTGGGAATCCTCTGATTCGCTGGAAAGACTCATGGAATCTCTTGAGTCATTGTCATCCTCTTCCTCGCTGTCCTGGGATTCACCCCCATCGCTCTCCATCTCCTCCCTACCCTGTGCCTCTGTCCCTGAACCCCTGACACCCGTTAACCTGTAAGGGAGCAAATATTCCTTTGAGAAGTTTCTCCCGAAATGGAAGGCACATGAGACTCTGTAATTCTCTTCTTTGGGAGGTGGGTGTCGTGCAAAGTGGCCTTGGGGAGCCGGATGCGAAGGAGGCACGTCCCAGGCCTTTGAACTGCAACAAGAACAACCTGGAAGCATCTCTCACCTCCTCACTCTGGGAGCCTGCACCTCCTCACTCTCTCAATCGCTCCGCTCCCAGGCGAGAACAAAGACCAACCTCTCTTGTGGGGTTAATGTTACACATGGCGTTCCCATTATGTAGGGACTGGTGATTCGCTTCATCATTAGGGTCCAGACTGAGGTTCCCAGGGTGGCACGTGGACTCCATGGCACCCTCTTAGCACTCACCAAGGCCCCCTCTTAAACAGTTTCCCCAAAATCTGTTACGTTTTTACAGTGCTACAAGACCATTTGTTTTGGCAGTTGAGGGATTATTTATTTATTTATTTATATTGCCCTTTATTTTACATCACTGTAAATTATTAAATAATAAAAAATAGTGTTTGTTATTTAGATCAATCAATATAGCTCATTGGGCAGAGCACAAGACTCTTAATCTCAGGGCCATCCTTTGAGCCCCATGTTCCCAGGGTTCCCTGGCAAGAAGGGAACTCTACCCCTAACAAAATCCTAACCCTAACCCAGGGCCATGGGCCAGATCACTCCCACAGAAATCACATCTGTGCGTGTCTGCGGCTCTGGAAATTGCTTCTGCGCATGCCCAGACGCTGAAAATCACTGGGACAGCTCAGTCTGCAGAGCAGGAGACTTTCCATCTCAAAGTCCTGGGTTTGAGGGGCAAAAAGATTCTTCCCTTGCAGAGGGTTGGACTACAAAAGGACCTTTGCTTTCCTGCTCTCTCCCAAACTGGGAAACTCCCAATGGAAAGTGCTCTGACCTTTCTCTTTTTCTTCATAGGGGTTTTCACACCGTACAGTATCTGCTCTCTGACCGGGCTTGGTTTAAAAGCCTCCAAGTATTCCTTGGATCGAGCAGTGCTAATATTTGCTCTGCTAATCTTTCCACCAAAGCTGGCTGGCTTCTGGATTAAACACTGGATTACGTTCTGTATTTAAAACAAATGTCAAATCAATCAAAAAATTTCAAGAGAAATGCTAAAAATATACTTGAGACGAGACAATTTAAGGAAAATTCACCAGAAAGTATTCCTCTTTGTTGCGGTTAGTGGCTGTGGACATGGCATAACATTACAGCACATGACTCCACCCCCGAAGAATCATGGGAACTGTAGTTTGCCCCTAAACTATAAGTCTCAGCACAACACATGACTGGCTTTTCATAGAGACCACTTGCAAAAACTTGTGGTGCTAGAAGATCTTGCGCCTTATATTTACCCTGGGATCCCAACCACCCTTGCCCAGGACACCAGACTCAGCTCTACGGCTGCAAATATAATGTTTGAAGGTGCATTATACAAACGTGACACTAGATGGCAATTGTGAGGTTATGGCAAATTCAATATATTCTTCAAAACACCTTTTTTTTTGAAAAAGTGTTTTCATTTTTAGATTCCACCACAGGAACACAGGTTCAACGGAGTTTCTGTCCATCTGAAGATCATAAGGCCTTTTGTGCCTATATCAATCCCTCGGGTGGTAAAATCAAAGAAGTACAAAATACTTTACAACTATATATAAAAATATATATAAATTCCAGCACACAGAGGAGCCTTTGCTGGAAGGCTGCGGGGCTATGCCTGGGAATCAAACTCACTGAACTTCAAAGAACTTCTGAGAGAATGTGTATAGGATTGCACTATAAAGGCCTAAAATTTTGACCAAGATTCATGGGTTTGAGTCCCATGTTGCGCGAAAGATTCCTGCATGACCCTTGGGGTCCCTTCCAACTCTACAATTAGCGAAGTATACATCAATATAAAATAAAAATGTGCTTTTAATGAAAGGGCTTCTGCTGTGCTGTTTTTATTGCCATTATTAGTTTGGTTTTACAAGATATTTATATGTATACACACACAGTTTTAATTCTATCAGTGTTTAATTGCTTTTTAATTGTAGATCCCCCGCCCAGGTTTTAGCTTGTCTTCTTTTCATCCGTAAACTGCCTTGGGTTCCCATCAGGGAAAAGGCAGGGTACAAATAAATGCATAATAATTATAATAATAATTTCAAACTGGGCATTTTTTGTTTCCAATATACAATGCTGGCAAGAGAGAAAGGCCACCCATAACTTAGAGTGCAGAGGTGAAACAAGCATATGATCCCCCAATGAGGGGTGTCATAGAAATTTAATAAAATTAGTTTAATCAATGTAATAATAACATTGCCTTGACCTGCTTGGCTGAAAAATCTCGCATGGCTTCTGGAAAACCCAGTGGAGGCCGTAGTTGAACTGGGGGGGGGGGCACATGCAAACACCTGGCCCATTGTCCCAGGCCTCCTTGCCACTGACATCCTTTCACCCATAATGCTGTGACCTCCAGGTGCTTGGGTCCCCTAGAAACACTGGTGAGGTGAGCTTTCATTTTCTTTTCCCACTGAGGATTGGAAAGAGTTGAAAGATTAGAAATATTTGAAAAAGATGGAGAAGATCTGATAAGACCATTAAAACTAGCTGCCTCTGGTTGCTAACCGTTATTTTGGCAGATTATTATCAAACGGCCCTGGCTTCTTTTTTTGAAGTTTACAAAATAACAACAACAACAACAACAACAATTGTATACCCATAAATCTTACCCATAAATCTCAGGGCAGTTCACAGCATCAGATAAACAAAATAAAAAACACAAAATACATAATAAAAACAAAGACAACCCAATAATTTATAGCCAGCCAAAGCTTGACTTTCTGATATCTGAAGATCAGTCTCCTATTAGAGGGACAGGAGCAGGCTTGGCAAAACTAGAAAGAAGTCTAATGGAAATTCTCTGTGCCTCATCCTTGAATGATTTCGCTCTCTTGCCCATCATAAGGCAACCCTAGTGGGCAGCTCTTCCTCGGCTGACCCTTTGTCGGAAGGAGGGGGGTCCCTTGCTTCAGGGTCCTTGCTTGAGGCCGGGGGGCCTCTGTGGCCTTCCCTCCACTTCGACTGGAGACCCAGCTGCCCCCCCCCGGACAGGGAAAGCCGTGACAGCTGGACAGCCTCAAGGTCCGCATCTCGCCTCCGAAGACGCTTCGGCTGCCTCCAAAGACGCTTTGGACATTTAAGCCAGTGCAGAAGTTGGCAGCCAGGTTGCTAACCGGGGCAAGACAGATTCAGCATCTGACACAGATCCTACCTTGACAGCACCAGCTGCACCCAATTCCAAGGGCTACTTCTAATGGAGAAAGCCTTCAACAGCTCAGGAGAAGGAAGGAAGGGGTGAGAGAGAGAATGAGAGAGGGAAGGAATGAGTGCAGGAAGGAAGGAAGGGGTGAGAGAAAGAGAAAAAGGAAAGAAAGAGAGAGGGAGAGAAAGGGAGAATTGGAGGGAGAAAGAGAGGAGAGAGCGAGAGGAAGGGGAGAGAAAGGGGAAAAGAGAGGAAAAATAGATGGAAGGAAGGAGAGAGAGAGAGAAGGAAGGAAGAGGAAAGGGAGAAAGGGAAAGAGAGAGAGAAAGAGAGGGTGGAAGGAAGGGGAGAGAGAGATGGAAGGAAGGGAGAGAGATGGAAAGAAGGAAGGAAGAGAGGAGAGAGAGAGAGAGAAAGAAAGAAAGAGAAAGAGAGAAGGAAGGAAGGAAAGAGAGAAGAGAGATGGAAGGATGGGGATAGAAAAATGGAAGGAAGGGAGAGAGAGAGAAAGCGATAGGGAGAGAAAGATTGAAGGGAAGAGAGAGAAAGAGGAGAGAAAGATAAAGAGAGAGAGAAGAGAGGAAGGACGAAGCAAGGAAGGAAGGACAGAGAGAGAGAGAAGGGAGGAAGGACGAAGCAAGGAAGGAAGGACAGAGAGAGAGGGAAGGAAGAGAGAGAAGGGGGAAAGAGAGAGAATGAGAGAGAGAGAGACAGGCTGTTTTTTGTTGCATATGCGTCGTAAGAAGACGAATAAATTTTGTTTGGGCTTATCTTGGTTTCGGGTTTTTGGGTGTGCACGCATATTCACCCAAACATGGCAAAACAAAGAAGGCCAAATAAAGCAAAACAGGTTCACTTTGTTTCAATATGCACACCCATATGCATATAAAGACGTTTATTTAACTTGTGTTCTGATTGTGTACGCATATTCACCCCAAAATCGCAAAACGAAAAGTCCAAACAAAGCAAAAGCCATTTGTCAAGGCTGCCTCAGGTCTCAGCTCACAAAAGACCAACGCCAATCTCTTCTTATATACAAAAGTGTTTATTGCAGTTCATTGTTTGCTTCATATCCGAGGCGCGCAGCCCCACGTCTGTACGCTTAGACCGTTGAAGTCCCCTCTGAGTCAGTCCCTCCCCTGCACCAGTTTAAGAGCCTTGCGCTGCTCCACCTCTTTCTCTCTTTCCTTTTCCTCAGGGTCTTCCTGCCCGCTGGGGAGAACCCCCTCCTGGATTCCCCTGACGCGCTATCCCCCGACTGCTCTTCCCCCCTCCTGCGGGCTTTAGGACCTGGCTCTTCCTCCGGGCTCCCTGTACTTCCGCGCGCCTCTACATTTGAACTTGGCGCGCGCGCCCAACCTCTAACTTTCCTTTTGACAGTTACACTACTCCCTTCACTACTCCCCTCCCCTCCGGGAGGGTGGCTTGCTCCGACCTCCCTCCCTTCTCTGCTGCCGGAGCTGCTTCCCCTGATACACTGGAACCTCCACCCCCTTCGCTGCACTCTGGCGGGGAGGCTGGTCCTGACGCCCAGCTGCCACTTTGGGATCCCCCGCTGGCCCCCTGTTCCTGACACGTCCCCCCTGGGGCTCCCCTGGCCTTGACCACTGGCGCCCCCTTCTGGGAATCCTCTGATTCGCTGGAAAGACTCATGGAATCTCTTGAGTCATTGTCATCCTCTTCCTCGCTGTCCTGGGATGAATCCCCATCGCTCTCCATCTCCTCCCTACCCTGTGCCTCTGTCCCTGAACCCCTGACACCATTGTTTTTTTGTCACCTTGCAAAGAAAATAATGAATAAGCTTTGATTGGGCTTTGACATGGTTTCAGGTTCTCTGGCCTTGCACACAAAAACAGCAAAGCGAAGTGAAAGAATCCCTAAGAAAGGAAAACTCGTTGTTTTTGCTTCCATATGCATAGCTGAAAGAGGAATAAGCTTTCTTTTCATGTGAAAAGGAATAGCTTTCTTTTCATGTGAAAAGGATCTAGGAGTCTTGGTTGACCACAAACTTGACATGAGCCAACAGTGTGACGCGGCAGCTAAAAAGCCAATGCATTCTGGGCTGCATCAATAGGAGTATAGCATCTAGATCAAGGGAAGTAATAGTGCCACTGTATTCTGCTCTGGTCAAACCTCACCTGGAGTACTGTGTCCAGTTCTGGGCACCACAGTTCAAGAAGGACACTGACAAACTGGAACGTGTCCAGAGGAGGGCAACCAAAATGGTCAAAGGCCTGGAAACGATGCCTTATGAGGAACGGCTAAGGGAGCTGGGCATGTTTAGCCTGGAGAAGAGAAGGTTAAGGGGTGATATGATAGCCATGTTCAAATATATAAAAGGATGTCACATAGAGGAGGAGGAAAGGTTGTTTTCTGCTGCTCCAGAGAAGCGGACACGGAGCAATGGATCCAAACTACAAGAAGATTCCACCTAAACATTAGGAAGAACTTCCTGACAGTAAGAGCTGTTCGACAGTGGAATTTGCTGCCAAGGAGTGTGGTGGAGTCTCCTTCTTTGGAGGTCTTTAAGCAGAGGCTTGACAACCATATGTCAGGAGTGCTCTGATGGTGTTTCCTGCTTGGCAGGGGTTGGACTCGATGGCCCTTGTGGTCTCTTCCAACTCTATGATTCTATGATTCTATCTTTCTCTTGGTTTCAGGTTCTTTCACTGTGCACCCAAAAATCGCAAAGCGAAGGGAGAATCCCAAGCAAAGGAAAACTGGTTATGTTTTATTCCATCTGCATAGAAAGAACAAGCTTTATTCGGGTGTATTTCATGGTTTCTGGTTCTTTAGGTGTGAATGCATATTCACCCAAAAAACACAAAGCGGTGAAAGAAGCCCAAACGAAACAAAGGAGGGTTTTAAACAGAGTTCTTTTGTTTCATAAAGAATCCCAAACAAACGAAAACTCATTGATTTTGCTTCTATTTGCATAGAAAAATACGAATAAGCTTTATTTGGATTGGTTTCGTGTTTTTGGCTGTGCATGCAAATCCATCGAAAAATCCAAAAGGAAGTGAAATGTCCAGACAAAGCAACAGCCGTTGTTTTGGTCATCTTGCAGACAAACATGACGAGTATGCTATTTCTTCTTTTCTTTGGTTTTTTTTTTTTGGTTTTTTTTTGGGGGGGGGTTGGGTGCTGGAAAATTGGAAAAACGTGGTGTAAGGTCGAATAAGGGATGTGGGTGTGTGGAAATGTTCATGGATGCAGGAGAGGATATATTGTCTGATTATATCCTTATCCAACTTGTGTTAACAAGTTCCCCAAATTCAGCAGAGTAAAATATTCCCCTTTATTTTAAGTTTGCCACGGCAGCGTTTGCCCAGGCTCGCTTAAGCCTCTATAATAACTATTCTGGTAATTTCCCCTTATTCCCTCATAAAATGGAAGAGACAACACAGTCTTTTACAAAAGTATAAAAAAGAGTTTACTCACATTCTGTTCACAATCAGATCCCAGAAGGCAGACTTAAGCTTAGTGAAGTAATATACATTTGGAGTCTATCTCTTAAGAAGACAGTCCCTTTGTCCTCTCTTGGCTGGGAGCCAAGAGGGCATCTTTCACTCAGTAGATGTTGTTCCTCCGATGCATGTGGTGAAAGAGAGAGAGATGGCTGCCCTGTCCTGTGCTTTTGTCATTACCTGCACAGGTGAGGCCACACCCACCTCTAGTCACATGTAGAGGAAGTCTGTCCCAGCCCAGAGGGAAACAGGAAGTTTATCTGCTGGTTGGACAAACATCCTTCCCCAGGTCTAAACATGTACACTCTAGGAATGTTGTACTTGACTGCTCTTGTGTTTCACATCCCACAGGGTGGCGCTGTGGGTTAAACCACACAGCCTAGGACTTGTGGATCAGAAGGTCGGCGGTTCGAAAGCCCGTCAAAGTGCAAGTAGATAAATAGGTACCGCTCCAGCGGGAAGGTAAACAGTGTTTCCGTGTGCTGCTCTGTTTTGCCAGAAGCGGCTTAGTCATGCTGGCCACATGACCCGGAAGCTGTCTGCGGACAAACGCCGGCTCCCTCGGCCAATAAAGCGAGATGAGCCCCGCAACCCCAGTCGGTCACGACTGGACCTAATGCTCAGGGGGTCCCTTTACCTTGACCTTTTTAAGGTCGAATAAGCTTTGTTTGGGCTTATGAACTTGGTTTCAGGTTTTTGGGTGCACAAAATGGAAAAGGAAGTCAAGTAAGGGCAAAAAGCAAGACAGGTTCTTTTTGTTTCAATATACAGAGAAAGAAGACAAATAAGTTTATTTGGGAAGATTTCACTTGGTTCTTTAGGTGTGCAAGCATTCAACCAAAAAACAGAAAGCAAAGTCCAAACAAAGCAAAATCCAAAATTCTTCCTTCTATGTAGATGGAACTCAGAACCACCTGTTTTGCTTTGTTTAGGCTTATTACACTTCGCTTTGCTGTTTGTGGGTGAATGAACACCAAAAGAACACGACTTGAAATAAGTGAAATCCAAGATTCTTCTTTCTATGTAGTTGGAACCCAAAACAACTTGTTTGGCTTTGTTTAGGCTTATTACACTTTGCTTTACTAGGGTTAGGTTTTGGGTTAGGGTGAATGAACACCGAAAGAACAATTCAAACTTATACGTCCTCTTTTTATTGAGATGGAACCAAAATACCTATGCTTGATTTGGGCTGATAACCAACATTTCACTCTGCGATTTTTGGGTGAATGTGCATTCTAACCCCAAAAACACCAATTTGAAATTACCCCAACCAGAGCTTTATCATCTTCTTTTTATGTAGATGGAAGCCCAAAACACCTTTTTGCTTTGGTTGGGGGTGATTCTGGTGCACACCCTAAAAACACCATGCGAAAGGAAATAAGCCCAATCAAAGTTTATTCGTCTTCTTTCTACGCATATGGAAGCGAAAAGACAGTGTTGTGTTATTTTGGTCTGCATACACACCCTTTGCGATTTCTTCGTCAATGTGCATTAACAGCAAAGAACACGACTTGAAATAAGTGAAATCCAAGATTCTTCGTTCTATGTAGCTGGAACCCAAAACTGTGGGGGTGCACTGGAAAATAGCAGCCTTGTGCAAGATTGTGCAAGAGGAAACATCTGCTCATTAGTTTCCCCACCCGCCTGGGTCAGTGTCGAGTTGCTTAACCACAAAGCTTACGTGGCCGTCATGCTGTCTGGAGTTATATCCTGGTAGAGATCAGTTATTATTAGATATGCAAACCCTAGCTGTTTCCACCCGTGTGCTACACGTGTATATGCAACATGATGTTATGTGCGCAAGGCTAATAAACATGCAAGGCTGCTGGTAGAGAGCGGCACTCCTTGCTCAAACCTTCACCACAACTCCTCGTCACTTTCCTCCGCACCTGGTGGGCTGGTTCCCCGACAAATGGTGCCCCGTGTGATTGCCTGAATGGCTTCCAGGACGCGTGCTACCACAGACGGTCCTCCCTGCTACTCACCCGCCTGGCACGGGCTCAAGGCGCCTTCTCATCTTCGGATCCCCGGTGAGTAGCTCCTTTTCTATTTATCATGGGTTCTACTCTCTCCAACCCCCAGAAACAATTTTTAAAGGACATGCAACACCTCCTTCGGGAAAATAAACAGCAAGCACCTGAAGGTGATTTAATTCAATTGATTTTGGCCATCGATGAACAATGTCCATGGTTCCCTGAGGACGGGACATGGGAAATTCCGGCCTGGGACAAAATTGGAGACCACCTCCATGGCCATGGCCGCATAAATGTTCACGTCCTCAGTGCCTGGGCTAAAGTCCATGGCTGCATGGCAACTCTTACGCCCAAAAACATCTTCTTGGCTTCGTCGCCACCAAAACAAAAAACAGTCCCGAATATGCCTTCCATATATCCGGCCGCACCTCCTCTACCACCACCTTTTACTCCTCCACGACCGCCAGATTCTCAGCCTTTACCGGCACCGTCCGCTCCATCAGTTACTTCTCAACCGCCTCCGCCGACACCACTGGGGACCGCAATAAAACAAGCAGCCCCCCTCTTAGGTTTTTCATCCGGCACGGAGCTTTTTCCTGTCTTGGTGCCCGCCGGACCAG
This sequence comes from Podarcis lilfordi, assembly GCA_947686815.1. Lineage (NCBI taxonomy): Eukaryota > Metazoa > Chordata > Lepidosauria > Squamata > Lacertidae > Podarcis > Podarcis lilfordi. Next base: position 21,314 of record CANTUW010000042.1, read on the forward strand.
GGGGAGGGCCACCTCGTCATGAACAATTTGACTATAGACTAATTAAAGAGGTGCATGACTCCGTCCAAAAAAACGGCGTCCAGGCTCCTTATACGCTTGGCCTTTTAAATACTATCTTCCAACAACCCTGTCTCCCAGAAGACATAAAATTGTTGGCTAGGACCATACTACCACCGTCAGGAGTTATTGTATTTATGCAGGAATGGCAGTTTCTATGTCAACAGGAAGCCCCGAATGTTGCCACGGCTTTAAACAATGCAGCGGCAGCTGCAGCGGCCGCAGCCCCAGCACCTGCGGCAGGAGCAGCACCTCCGCCCCCTCCTCCAGTCCCTACTCCTCAGGACGTTCTGCATGGCCTTATTGGAACCGGCAATTTTTTTACCATCGCCCAACAGATTGCCGCGGGCGCTGAATATTGGGAAGTTGCTACCCGCTGCGCCAAGATAGCGTTTCAAAAGGTGCCTGACACGAAGGGTGACAGTACGTCCCGTTGGGGTACTGTTCGCCAGGGTCCGAGCGAGCCATATGCTGTTTTTATTGACCACCTGTATGACTCTTTAAGCGCCAAATAGCAGACCCTCAAGTTCAGGAAGTGATCCTGAAACAACTTGCCTTTGATAATGCAAATGAGGATTGTAGAGTGGCGCTTCGCCCTCTGGTCAGCCAACAAGGGATAAACATAGCCGACATGCTAAAGGCTTGCCAGTCCATTGGCTCAGAGAGCCACAAGGCACGGCTACTTGCCGCGGCTTTATCCCAGGCTGCCAACCCTATGAAAGACAAACTTTGTTTTGGATGCAATAAGCCTGGGCATTTCCGCGCACAATGCCGCTCTACTGGCAGTCAGTCTGGAAAGCGCCCCCCCTCTAAGTGTCCTATTTGCAAGAAAGGCTTTCATTGGGCAAATCAATGCCGCTCGAACCCTGCGAATCAGAATCAAACCCCTAGCCAAGGACAATCATCCCAGAACCAGGGAAACCGGCAGACGGCCCCCCCGGGCCCCAGTAAACCAATAGGGGGACCATGCCCGATGCCGCAACTTATTCTCACTCAGGATGTACGATTCCCGGTTCCATTTTGTCCTCACAAATCCTTGGTTATGGCCTGTGGATTTGCTATAGACAATTCTCAACGTTGTCTTGTCCTGCCACTTGCCTCTGCACAAACTGTTGGGGTACATGCGGTGCCCGGAGTCATCAAGGGACCTTACAGCTCAATCACCATTACGCTATATGCTGATCGTCCCTGCCATCTCCCATCTGGCACGCCAGTGGCTAAAGTCATACTGCTCCCTGCGGACGCCACAACTCCTACAAATACCCCCTTAATTGCTGCCGCAATGCCCCTCACAGCTCAGCGTCCTACTTTAAAAATGACACTGGGTGGACGTGAGGTAAAGGGGGTTCTAGATACCGGAGCAGATGTTACTGTGATTGCTAAACAAGACTGGCCTCCCGAATGGCCTACGAAGGCAGCTGCCCAAGTTTTGGGTGTCGGGGGAGAAGCGCCAGCCTGTCAAAGCCTTCACCCAATTATGATTCAAGGCCCCTCGGGTCTTTCTGTTACCATCTACCCCCTTATTCTGGACATTCCTGTTTGTTTATGGGGACGGGATGTTATTGAAGCTTCAGGCTCTTCCATTCAGACAAATTTATTCTAAGGGCCGCCCCTGCATACCCGAGGACCACGCTACCCCTCACCTGGACATCAAACACGCCTGTTTGGGTTGAGCAATGGCCTCTGACCAAAGACAAACTTGCAGCGGCGGCCCATCTTGTCTCGGAACAACTTCGCCTCGGACACATTGAGCCTTCTTCCTCCCCATGGAATACACCAATTTTTGTCATCAAAAAGAAAACCTCTGGCCAATGGCGCCTCCTACAGGACTTAAGGAGGGTAAACGACCAGATGCAACCCATGGGCATGTTACAGCCCGGCATGCCTAATCCCAACATGATACCAAAAGACCACAAACTTCTGGTGGTAGATATAAAAGACTGTTTCTTTTCCATACCACTAGCCCCACCAGATCGTCAGCGCTTTGCCTTCACATTGCCAGTTCTCAACAACGCTCAGCCAACGGAACGCTACCAGTGGGTTGTATTACCGCAAGGCATGAAAAACTCGCCAACTTTATGCCAGCACTTTGTCAATTTAGCCCTAAAACCCTTTCGCCAGTGCCACCCAGAGGTTATCTGTTGTCATTACATGGATGATATCCTTGTGGCTGGCAAAGATATGTCAGAGGGAGTATTAAAAGACCTTACATTTGCCCTGACAGATTTTCGACTGTGTATTGCCCCAGATAAGGTTCAGCAAACCTTGCCCATGTCATATCTTGGACACAAATTGACACAACAAGCTGCCATTCCGGTTGTTCCCCAATTGTCTTTTCCTGCCCGCCTACGGCTGGTTGACCTTCAGCAACTTTTGGGACATCTAAACTGGATAAAGAATTACCTTAATCTGCCTATTAGCACCTTGTCACCATTGTTTTCTGCCTTACAAGGACACAAACTACCCGGAGAAGTCATCCCAGTTACAGAAGAAATGTTACAAGCCTTACAACAGGTTAATGCTTTATTAAGAGACAGAATGGTGGATCGCATAGACACTCTCCATAATGTGCAACTGTCTTTAGCAATTTTTTCCACACCTTTGCTGCCTACAGCCATTCTCTACTCACAAAAATCGGCCGCTCCCACGGGCGTTAACATTGTCGAATGGATCCACCTCCCGCATACTCCACCGCGCAACATTTATTCTTCTCCGGCGGCTGTAATGGATTTGGTAATTAAAGGGCGCGCTCGAGCAAAAGCACTCTCTGGACTGGACGTTGAAAAAATTTATTTGCCTTTTTCCCTCTCGGAAACACAACACCTGGTTTCCACCTCCGTAGCTACTCAAGTAGCACTTGTGGATTTTTTGGGAACCATCACGCATAATCCCCCCTCTGATCCACGCTTGTCTTTTCTGTCTCAGACTGTCTATACCCTAAAAACTGCCCTTTCTCTGACTCCCATCCCCTCTGCCCTTACCCTCTTTACTGATGGGTCAAAAACGCGGGGGGTGGTAGCATGGGAGTAGGGCGGAAAATGGAAAACTAAATTTACTGAGCAACAGAGGTCCGCTCAACGGGCTGAACTTGCTGCTGTAATCCTTGCCTTTCAACTCTTTCCTGATAAACCTTTTAATTTGCTTGTTGATACACAATATGTGTATCGCCTTCTGTCTTCCCTGCCTGTTTCTTATATCACGCCTGCGTTAGATGCTGACTTGTTTGTTCTTTTTTCTACCTTGCAGTCTCTTATTCAAGAACGTTGTCATCCCTTTTATGTTGCACACCTTCGTTCCCACACCAATCACCCAGGGTTTTTGGCTGAGGGAAATGCCATGGCAGATGCTGCACTACGATCTGAAGTGTTTTCCTTGTTTTCTGACCCTATTCTCTCTCATTCTACCTTTCACCAGCCTGCTAAAGTTCTGGCAAAAATGTTTAAAATTCCCATCATGCAGGCACGAGACATTGTCTCTCAATGTTCTTCCTGTTCTAAGGCTCCAACCATGATTCCTTTTGATGCAGTGAACCCTAGGGGCACGTCCCCTCTTGCGGTCTGGCAGATGGATGTCACTCACACCCCTCTGCTCGCCCCATTCTCAAAAGTTCACCTGACAGTGGACACCTCATCTGGATTTATCTGGGCCACCCCATTGAAGGGTGAGACCGCTCGTCACGTCATTCAGCACACCCTGCGCTGTTTTGCTGTGATGGGTAAACCACAAAGCATTAAAACGGATAATGGACCTGCCTATATTTCTTCGCAATTCTCATCCTTTTGTGATTTATGGAATGTGAAATTAATCCATGGTTTGCCTTTTAATTCAACAGGACAGGCGATTGTGGAGAGGGCACACTTGACCTTCAAGACACTGCTATCCAAACAACTTGGAGGTCGAAATGCCCCCTCCGCCGAGATTCCTTCAATTGTGCATACTGTTTTATTCACTCTTAACCGTCTTTTGTATCCCCACAATAGGGAATACACACCGGCTGAGATTCATTTTCGAAAAGCAGAGCCTTTGGCTCTTGTGTCTTACAGACAACTACCTGATCCAACATGGCATGGCCCCGCTCCACTGATCTCCTGGGGACGCGGCTACGCGGCGGTGGACCTGGATGGACGGCCTACCTGGTTACCGGCGCGCTGTGTGCGCCCCTGGCGAGCTTCTGCCTCGGAAGTGAAAGCAGCAACGAGCCATACTTCACCCTCTCTGGCGGACGTCGCCTTCCTGCAGCCCTGAGTCCCTACTGCACTTGGAGACATCGCCATCTGACCCTGAACGTGCCGTGGTTGGAATCACCTGTAACAGCGATACCAGTCTTTCCTGCAAAACTACCAAACCATCTTGTACCTTACTCTTTGCAAGCTCCACGACGCTTTTGGAACCACACAATAAGGTTCCCTTATGGTTTTGCGGCTGCCTGCTTAGGAAACTCTCCTGGCTATGAAGGATGCCCGCGATATACAGGTCTGGCATGGGTTTTGCCGCCCCGTGATAGTACCCCTATTTGTGTTCTCACCACAAATTGGGAATGGTCTTTCAATCATTCCCTGTCACCAATTAACAAAGCCTATATTAGTCAATTGGGATCATGTGTCTGCCGCACTGGTTGTTGGACTAAACCAGGTTTTTGGTTTCTGAAAAAAGGAAATGTTGCCACCCTCTTCCACAGGGGCTGTGAAGAAGTGGCAGTTGTTGTCCTTTTCCCTTATACCCCATATTGCCCACCTGCGCAGCCCATCTGGTTCCTGCAACATTGGCCGAAACATAAAAATTCTACCGGCTGGCTACATCCACAGCACCTTCGAAGACATCGACGCTCAGCTAGCCATGATCCCAGCATTCTGTCTAAAACAAATCGTTCAGAGGACTATCATGCCATTTGGACTGATAATACATTTGTAAAAGACATGGCTCAATTGTCAAAGATTTTGAATTATACTGATTGTTGGATTTGCATGCACATTCCTCCGCAGGCTCGACGCTCTGGCATATTGCTACATGGTATCCCCATTAATGATTCTTTTAAGATAAGTAATAATCTCAAGATTAACCGCACACGTTCTCCACCAGTGGTATTAACCTTGCTGGAGCAAGCAGATAGGTGCTTTAAGTTCCAACATAACACATCTGTATTTCTAGGGAACTACCCTAATTGTGCTTGGACTTATGAATATGTCAATACCTCCTCTGGTTTCTTGAACACAACCACACGCAGTGGAAGGCCACCAGTAGTTATAGGGAATGTTACCTACCATATGACATGGGGGCAACATGCCATGTGCAATGATTTTGATGGATGGATACAATGGATGAAAAAAAGTAGTAAGCCATCTGTCAGGGGTTCAGGAGCAGAGGCAAGGGCAAGGGAGGAAACAGAGAGCGAGGGGGAGGAGGCAGAAGAAAAGATGAGTGATGACGACGACCCGAGATCTCCGAGTCTTTCCAGTGAATCAGAAGATTCACAGAAAGGAGCACCAGTGGCCAGGGCAAGGGGGGAGCCTAGGGGGACACCCCAGGAAGATAGAGCCAGAGGGGACTCAGAGGGGAGCAGTTGGAAATCGGGACCAGCGTCACCGCCAGAGAGCAGGGAAGAGGAAGGGAGCCAGGGATCAAGCGCTGGCAGCTCACAACAGGGGGGAGGGCACGAGTCAGGAGTGGCCACACCTCCATCGGGGAGCGAAGAAACGGTCAGACGGAAGGTGGAAGGTTGGGCGCGCGCGCCAAGTTCAAATGCACAGGAAGGTGGCACAGTAGGCAGCCCGGAAGGGAGCCAGGTCCTAAAGCCCGCCGAAAGGAGGGAGAAGAGTCAGGGGGGTCAGCGTCAGAGGAATCCCGGAAAGAAGAGACCCCAGGGGGCAGAGGGACCCAGAGAAGAACAGTCAGGCGGAAAAGGTGGAGCAGGGCTAGGATATTAAGTTGGTGTACAAGGGGCGGAGACTCAGACGGAGCTTCGCCGGTCTAACCATGAGACGTAGAGTTGCACGCAGCAGTTTGAGAATGGAAACTGTAACTCAATAAAGACTTTTGTTTAATGATCGCTGGCTAGCGTGATCCTCTGTGAGCTAGGATCTGGAAGCAGCTCTGACAGTAAGCTCCGTCTCTTTAAATTGTGGGCATCTACGGCCTCGCGGAGAGGAGAGAAAGCGGGTGCCTACTAGCGAGCTCACGAAAGGCAGACAATATGACGGCCGAACAGCAGATAGCGGAACTCAGAGAAGCAGTGTCACGACTGAATGCCGAGGCTCTTGCATCCAGGAAGAGAGAGGAGGACGCAGCTGCCGCCTACAGGGATCTCCAGGTCAGGTTGGAAGTGCTTACGAAGCAAGGGCAACTGACACCCAAACCGGAGGATTGGGTTGGGGAGACGAACAGGCGGTCTGGTCTCTCACTTCGATGGGAATTTGCAACAGTACCCCAACTTTAGAGCAGATGTAATGTGTGCACTGCAACTGCTGGACAAAGACTTTAGAGATGAGCAAGAGAAGGTGGGATTCATCATGTCCCATTTGCATGGAGATGCTAAAGCATGGCTGCGCAATTTGTGGAGAGATAAGGATCCGGCGCTCCAAAATGCGGATGCCTTTATTAAAGCGATGGATGGGTGCTTTTTATCAAGCATTGACGTGGATCTTGCTCGGCAGCAGATACATGGACTGAAGCAAGGGAGGGCCAGCGTAAGGCAGTACCATGCCCGCTTTTTCGCTTTGGTCAGTGCTCTGGAATGGGACAGAGATTCGGCTCCTGTAAGAGACCTGTTTTGGGAGGGATTGCACGGCTCGGTTAAAGATGAAATTGCGAGAGGGGAGAGACCCCGGACCACGCAGGAGATCGTTCAGAGGGCGCTGGCGGTGGGGGTGCGGCTGGAAGAACGTCCGTGGAGCAGGGACGAAGGGCGTGGAGGGCGCGAACCAGCCAGGGGCTCCTCCTTCCTTCCCAGAGAAGCAGCGCGTGCGCAATCCACGCCTCCGCCAGGAGGAGGAGCGGAACCTATGGAGGTTGGAGGTGCAAGGGCTCAGTCAGCAGCCAGAGCCCTAGCACCGGCAGCAGTGAGCGAAGCCTCCTAGAGGGAACAGGAAGTGTTACATCTGCGATGCTCCACAGCATATGGCGAAAGAGTGTCCCCAGAGGCTCCACAAGCACACTGCAGCTTCAGCAATGGTAACTGCAGCAACGCAGCAAGGAGAACCACAGCAGGGAAACGACGGAGTCTGGTTGGAGGAAGAGGCACTGGGGCCCAGCCAGACGTGTCAGTGAAGCAGTCCCCAGAGATTTTACAGCCCATGGACCCCCTCCCGCCCAAACCAGTAGTGAGGCTCACCGCGTCGCTCCAGCTGCCCAATGGAATCACCATGGACGTGCCAATCACCATTGACTCCGGAAGCAATGCGGACTTTATAGGGCAGGACTTTGTCGACCGGCACGCTATACAGTTGCTGCCTGCCACGCTGCCCCTGCAGGTTGTCACGGTGGATGGCAGGGAGCTGCTAGGGGGGCAAGTGGTGAAGCAGACGCCACCAATGGTGATGCGGCTTGGGAATCACAGGGAAATCATCAGCTTCAATGTCACTCAACTATCGGACACGCCCATTGTATTGGGCATGAGTTGGCTGGACAAGCACAGCCCGACGCTGGCTTGGTACCAGAGGCAGCTGACCTTCGGCTCTTCCTTTTGCGCTGAACACTGCATCGTGCCCCGGCAGGAAGGAGAGGAAGAGGAGTCACAGCTGCAGCTAGGCACGCTGCAAGCGGTTCCCCACAAGTACGCAGAATTTTTGGAGGTTTTCTGCGAGAAGGAGGCAGACAGGCTACCCCCACAGACCATATGACTGCAAAATTGACCTGCTGCCGGGCGGCGCTGCCCAAAGGGAAGCTGTATTCCATGTCTGAGGACGAACTGCAGGAACTCAAAGAGTTCATAGATCATAATTTGGAGCGCGGTTTCATCCGAGAGTCCAAGGCAGCGGGGGCAGTCCGGTATTCTTTGTTAAGAAGCGGGACACGCCCCAGAAAAGACTTGTAGTGGACTATCGCATTTTGAACAGCGTGACCAAGCCATCGGACTTCCCCATGCCCCGAATCGACGACCTCCTCGCAAAGGTACGGAAGGGCAGCGTGTTCACTAAGTTGGACCTGCGAGGGCGTACAACCTCATTCGCATGCGGGAAGGAGATGAGTGGAATACAGATATGTTCACGCCCCTGGGCACCTACGAATATAGAGTTATGCCTTTTGGATTGCAAACTGGTTCCCACGTTTTCAAGCTTTCATGCATCACGTGTTGGCGGGGCTCCTCTACAAGACGTGCGTCTGTTTCTTGGATGACATCCTGATCTTTTCGGAATCGCAGCAGGAGCATGACAGACACGTCAAGGAAGTGCTGAGCAGGCTACAGCAACATAGGCTTTACGCCAAGCTGGAGAAGTGCCAATTCGACGTGACGGAGGTGGATTTCCTGGGCTACAAGTTGTCTGATAAAGGGCTCGCCATGGACAGCGCCAAGGTCCGAGCAGTGTTGGATTGGAAAAGCCCACGCAACCGGAAGGAGGTCCAACGGTTTGTCGGCTTTGCGAACTTCTATCGCAAGTTTATCAAAGGCTTTGCCATGCAGACAGCGGCCATCACGGACACGCTCAGCTCCAAGAAAAGAAGTTCATCTGGACAGAGCAGGCGGAGCAGTCCTTTCCAGGCACTCAAGCGTCTCTTCGCGTCGGAAGGGCAACTGCTTCATGTCAACCCCAGCAAGCCGATGAGGGTGGAGACAGACGCTTCGGACAGAGCCGTGGGAGCAGTCCTGCTGCAGAAGGACCCGCAGGGGGTTTGGAGGCCGGGAGCGTTTTACTCAAGGAAGCTCAGCAAGTCCGAACAGAACTACACCATCTGGGACAGGGAGTTGCTGGCCATTCATGCAGCGTTCAAAGCGTGGAGGCACTTCCTGATCGGCGCCAAGCACACGGTGCAGGTCTGCACGGACCACAAGAATCTAGAGCACTGGCGCACGGCACAGTTCCTGAACCAGAGGCAGATACGTTGGGCTGAGTTCTTTGCGAATTTCGACTTCCGAATAGAGTATGTCCCGGGGGACACCAACATCATGGCGGATGCTCTCTCCCGTAAGCCGCAGTATCTGGAGGAGGCAACGCCAGCGGCCGCCATGCACATCTTCGCACCGACAGTGTGGGCGTGCACGGCGGCAACAGTTGACCTGGAGGCGGTGCGACGAGCGTTGCAGGATGACTCCTTCGCGCAAGCAAAGATGGCAGAGGCGCACAGGGGCACGGCAGCGACCGACGAGTTCCAGCTGCGAGATGGTTTGCTCATCCGTAAAGGGGCCATCTACGTGCCGGGAGACGAACTTCGCGCCAAGGTACTGCAGCAGCTGCACGACGCGCCCACTGCCGGGCACTTTGGCAAGGAGAAGACGGTGGAATTAGTAGCCAGAGACTTCTGGTGGCCAGGAATGAGAGGGAAGTCGCGGACTACGTGGCGAGGTGTGACACCTGCCAGAGGGCCAAACCAGTGCACAGACCGCCGGCCGGATTGCTGGAACCGCTGCAAACTCCGTTCGAACCATGGGAGAGAGTGGCCCTGGACTTTGTCACGGATCTGCCCAGCTCGAGGGGCAAGACGGCTGTGCTGGTGGTGGTGGACTTGTTCTCCAAGATGGCACATTTCATTCCGTGTGCGAAGGTGGCCACGGCGGAACAAACCGCCAAACTGTTCATAGACCACGTGTTCAAGGTTCACGGTCTGCCGCGGTCTATTCTGTCCGACCGAGGGCGACAGTTCATCTCGAACTTCTGGCAGAGGCTGATGGGCTTCCTGAACGTCAAGATCAACCTGGCGTCGGCTAGACACCCGCAGACCAATGGGCAAGCGGAGCGGGTCAATGCCATCATGCAGCAGTACCTGAGATGTTATGCGAATCAACAGCCTGCGACGTGGGTGGATTACCTGCCTCTCGCCGAGTTCGCCTACAACAACACGAAGCACGTGTCCACGGGGGTCACGCCGTTCTTCGCCAACAACGGGAGGCACCCCAGAACCTTCCCGGGACTGGAAAGAATGGGGGAGTGGGAGCCGCAGACAGCAGATGCATTCGCGTCGGAGTTGCAGGAGGTCCACGATCAGCTGCGGCGGCACCTGGAGCTGGCTAAACACGCATACAAGGTACAAGCGGACAAACACAGAAGGGTTGGCGAAGAGATCCATGTGGGAGACTGGGTCTGGTTAGCAGCCCACGCAGTGTCGGCCAGGTCGTTGGCGAAGAAGAAACTAGGGCATAAACAACTGGGGCCCTACCAAGTCGAAGAACAGGTCAACCCGGTGGCTTTCAGGCTGGCTCTTCCGGAGGGTTCCAGAATGCATCCGGTGTTCCACAGATCGGTGCTCACTCCATACAAGGCACCTCACAGGTTTCAGGAACCAGGAACGGCACCGGGTCCGCTCCGAGAGAGAACCGGGCAGGGGGGAGTGGCACGGGAGGAGCGCATCAACGAAGCCACGGAGATTTTGGACTCCAGATGGGGGAAGAGGGGGTAGAATACCTTCTCGCCAAGGAGGGCACCCCGGCCAGTGCCAACAGCTGGGTGCCGGGCTACGCTTTAGACGAACCTCTGCTCAAAGAAGAGTTTCATGCCCTCTTCCCACATAGGCCAATGCCAGCAGACTTTTTCGACGACTGGCTTTTCACGCCCACGCTTTCAGCCAGCACGTTCCCGGGGTTCGACTCGGACGAGGAACCGACACGAGACGCCCGTTCCCCGGAGGGGTCACCCTCGGGATCTGCTTCAGAACCCTCGTATTGGTGGGATGATCGACCAGAGGAGCAGTTCCGCAGAAGGTGGCTGGAGGGTCCAGGACGAGCAACGTCTCCAGAAGGTAACGAGGGAGAGACGGACATGGACGTTTCGGGGACGACCCGGGTTTCGAGCACGGCGGCACAGAGATGGAAGCGGAGGTGACCGTCGTCAACGAGAGCAGGGAGGAAGAACCGGAAGACTTCAGATGGCGGCCCGCCACGGGAAGCGAACTGTATCCGACATTCGTCCCCTGACACGGCAGCACCCAGATCCCGCACCGGAAGGAGGGGGGGATGCGGGGGCTTCGTGGGGGATGGATGTCAGGGGTTCAGGAGCAGAGGCCAGGGCACGGGAGGAAACAGAGAGCGAGGGGGAGGAGGCAGAAGAAAAGATGAGTGATGACGACGACCCGAGATCTCCGAGTCTTTCCAGTGAATCAGAAGATTCACAGAAAGGAGCACCAGTGGCCAGGGCAAGGGGGGAGCCTAGGGGGACACCCCAGGAAGATAGAGCCAGAGGGGACTCAGAGGGGAGCAGTTGGAAATCGGGACCAGCGTCACCGCCAGAGAGCAGGGAAGAGGAAGGGAGCCAGGGATCAAGCGCTGGCAGCTCACAACAGGGGGGAGGGCACGAGTCAGGAGTGGCCACACCTCCATCGGGGAGCGAAGAAACGGTCAGACGGAAGGTGGAAGGTTGGGCGCGCGCGCCAAGTTCAAATGCACAGGAAGGTGGCACAGTAGGCAGCCCGGAAAGGGAGCCAGGTCCTAAAGCCCGCCGAAAGGAGGGAGAAGAGTCAGGGGGGTCAGCGTCAGAGGAATCCCGGAAAGAAGAGACCCCAGGGGGCAGAGGGACCCAGAGAAGAACAGTCAGGCGGAAAAGGTGGAGCAGGGCTAGGATATTAAGTTGGTGTACAAGGGGCGGAGACTCAGACGGAGCTTCGCCGGTCTAACCATGAGACGTAGAGTTGCACGCAGCAGTTTGAGAATGGAAACTGTAACTCAATAAAGACTTTTGTTTAATGATCGCTGGCTAGCGTGATCCTCTGTGAGCTAGGATCTGGAAGCAGCTCTGACACCATCCATGGTTAAAAAATGACCTTTGGCTTTTCTGTGATAAGAAGGCCTATAAGGAAATCCCCAGTAGCTTTTCGGGGACTTGTACACTTGGTATTGTAGTTCCATTGATTTATAAGTTAGACAATATATCCTCGCTTCGGCTTCGCAAGAAGAGAGAAGTAAACGCTCCTATAGTTCAATATGTTGAAACTGTTATTGCTAGGGCTGCCATGCCCCCTCTTGGAGTTGCCATGAATTACAGGGACCTCCATAGACTCTCCAACTGGACAGAAGGGCTATTCAATGCAACTATAAAAGCCTTGAAAGAAATTAACCAAGAAATGTCCAATACTCGTGAGGTCACCCTGCAAAATCGTTATGCTTTAGACACCATATTGGCCTCCAAGGGAGGGGTGTGTGGTTTAGTGTTATCACATTGTTGTATGTATATTAAAGATTATAATCTTAGCATTTCTACAACTATTAATGAAATGGAAGCCATGATTCAACAGAATCCGATTTTGCATCCTGTCATTCCTGACCCCTGGGCCTGGCTCCTTTCCTGGCTTCCCGATGGCTCATGGTTTCGTCATTTATTGCTAATAGGCTTAGGATTGGTTATAGGATTTGTGTGTATTTGTTGTTGCATACAATGTATTCCCTCGCTGATTACCCAATGTATGGGGTGGTGGTCTCCCCGACGCACTTCCTTAGGTGTACCCCGCCGTGAATATGTTGCCCGATATAAGCGCTTTCGCAATGAAATATATGACTCTGATTAAATGAAATAAAGAAAGAGGGCATGTGGGGGTGCACTGGAAAATAGCAGCCTTGTGCAAGATTGTGCAAGAGGAAACACCTGCTGATTAGTTTCCCCACCCGCCTGGGTCAGTGTCGAGTTGCTTAACCACAAAGCTTACGTGGCCGTCATGCTGTCTGGAGTTATATCCTGGTAGAGATCAGTTATTATTAGATATGCAAACCCTAGCTGTTTCCACCCGTGTGCTACACGTGTATATGCAACATGATGTTATGTGCGCAAGGCTAATAAACATGCAAGGCTGCTGGTAGAGAGCGGCACTCCTTGCTCAAACCTTCACCACGACTCCTTGTCACTTTCCTCCGCACCTGGTGGGCTGGTTCCCCGACACACCCTTTGCGATTTCTTCGTCAATGTGCATTAACAGCAAAGAACACGACTTGAAATAAGTGAAATTCAAGATTCTTCGTTCTATGTAGCTGGAACCCAAAACAACCTGTTTGGCTTTGTTTAGGCCTATTACACTTCGCTTTGCTATTTGTGGTTGAATAAACACCGAAAGTACAATCCAAGCTTATTTGTCCTCTTTCTATTGAGATTGAACCAAAACACCCATGCTTAGTTTGGGCTGATAACAAACATGTCACTCTGCTATTTTTGGGTGAATGTGCATTCTAACCCCAAAAACACCAATTTGAAATTAGCTCAATCAGAGCTTTATGATCTTTTTATGTAGATGGAACCCAAAACAGCTTCTTCCTTTGGTTGGTTGTGATTCTGGTGCACACCCAAAATCACCATGCGAATTGAAATAAGCCCAATCAAAGCTTATTCGTCTTCTTTCTACGCATATGGAAGCGAAAAGACAGTGGTGTGTTATGTTGGTCTGCATACAAACACTTTGCGATTTCTGGGTCACTGTGCATTAACACCAAAGAACACGAAATAAGCGAAATCCAATATTCTTCTTTCTATGTAGCTGGAAATCAAAACAACCTGTTTGGCGAAAGACGGTGTTGTGTTATGTTGGTCTGCATACACACACTTTGCGATTTCTGCGTCGATGTGCATTAACACCAAAGAACACGAAATAAGCGAAATCCAAGATTCTTCTTTCTATGTAGCTGGAAATCAAAACAACCTGTTTGGCGAAAGACGGTGTTGTGTTATTTTGGTCTGCATACACACACTTTGCGATTTCTGGGTCAATGTGCATTAACACCAAAGAACACGAAATAAGCGAAATCCAAGATTCTTCTTTCTATGCAGCTGGAAATCAAAACAACCTGTTTGGCTTTGTTTAGGCTTATTACACTTCGCTTTGCTATTTGTGGGTGAATAAACACCGAAAGAACAATCCAAGCTTATTTGTCCTCTTTCTATTGAGATTGAACCAAAACACCCATGCTTAGTTTGGGCTGATAACAAACATGTCACTCTGCTATTTTTGGGTGAATGTGCATTCTAACCCCAAAAACACCAATTTGAAATTAGCTCAATCAGAGCTTTATGATCTTCTTTTTATGTAGATGGAACCCAAAACAGCTTCTTCCTTTGGTTGGTTGTGATTCTGGTGCACACCCAAAATCACCATGCGAATTGAAATAAGCCCAATCAAAGCTTATTCGTCTTCTTTCTACGCATATGGAAGCGAAAAGACAGTGGTGTGTTATGTTGGTCTGCATACAAACACTTTGCGATTTCTGGGTCAATGTGCATTAACACCAAAGAACACGAAATAAGCGAAATCCAAGATTCTTCTTTCTATGTAGCTGGAAATCAAAACAACCTGTTTGGCGAAAGACGGTGTTGTGTTATTTTGGTCTGCATACACACACTTTGCGATTTCTGGGTCAATGTGCATTAACACCAAAGAACACAAAATAAGCGAAATCCAAGATTCTTCTTTCTATGTAGCTGGAAATCAAAACAACCTGTTTGGCTTTGCTTCGGCTTATTGCAGTTCGCGTTGCTATTTGTGGGTGAATAAACACCGAAAGAACAATCCAAGCTTATTTGTCCTCTTTCTATTGAGATTGAACCAAAAACACCATGCGAATTGAAATAAGCCCAATCAAAGCTTATTCGTCTTCTTTCTATGCATATGGAAGCGAAAAGACAGTGGTGTGTTATGTTGGTCTGCATACACACACTTTGCGATTTCTGCGTCGATGTGCATTAACACCAAAGAACACGAAATAAGCGAAATCCAAGATTCTTCTTTCTATGTAGCTGGAAATCAAAACAACCTGTTTGGCGAAAGACGGTGTTGTGTTATTTTGGTCTGCATACACACACTTTGCGATTTCTGGGTCAATGTGCATTAACACCAAAGAACACGAAATAAGCGAAATCCAAGATTCTTCTTTCTATGTAGCTGGAAATCAAAACAACCTGTTTGGCTTTGCTTCGGCTTATTGCAGTTTGCGTTGCTATTTGTGGGTGAATAAACACCGAAAGAACAATCCAAGCTTATTTGTCCTCTTTCTATTGAGATTGAACCAAAACACCCATGCTTAGTTTGGGCTGATAACAAACATGTCACTCTGCTATTTTTGGGTGAATGTGCATTCTAACCCCAAAAACACCAATTTGAAATTAGCTCAATCAGAGCTTTATGATCTTCTTTTTATGTAGATGGAACCCAAAACAGCTTCTTCCTTTGGTTGGTTGTGATTCTGGTGCACACCCAAAATCACCATGCGAATTGAAATAAGCCCAATCAAAGCTTATTCGTCTTCTTTCTACGCATATGGAAGCGAAAAGACAGTGGTGTGTTATGTTGGTCTGCATACAAACACTTTGCGATTTCTGGGTCAATGTGCATTAACACCAAAGAACACGAAATATCTAAAACAAGGGGGTTTATTCACCAGTAGGTGGAGCCTGTTGATGCTAATCCAACTATAGGCTCTCCCCTGATGTCACCGGAGGTCGTGCCATGGCCTCCCGCCAAGCAGGCATCGGACAGAGTACACGACCGCCTGATTCCTTTAACGGAATACCCAAAAACTGAAGGCATAGGCGATGGCCACACCCAGCCCTTCGACACACCACAACACATTATTCCAATGCCTAACCGCCACCCGAGCCAATAAGGCTCGCCGCCAATACCCTCACGGCTGTAACCAATCCCTAATGCTGCTGATGACACTATCTAGCCAAATGTCGTTCCCCTGGTCTGAGAGATGCACCCTGTCATTCCGGTATAAGGCCCGGTCGCCGATCCGGATTTGGTCATGATAAATGACTCGGCCATTCATGAAGCCGACGGGCCACTGCCCGATTTACGAGTTTCCTGGTTTTTTCAATGGCCATACAGCTCAGCGCACCGCGCCAAAAAATTCTCTTCAGGAAGGAGGACCAGAACACCGTTGTTCTGGGGCAGCATACGCATCCAAGTCTCTTTTTATATTCCACAACAAGTCCGCACTCCTTCTGTAAGCAAGGTCATTTCCCCCTAATTGAATGACAAGGATGCCGGGAGGGCCGAACGTGGCGACTTTTTCCCACAGCAATGGCATAAGCTCTTCCCAGCGCATGCCTCTTCTCGAGAACCAGGAAACTCGAACACCGTGTGGCAGACCAAGATTAGGCGCAAGGCCGCAGCTGACCGCCCGTACGTGGGCCCAATGGACTATACTGTGGCCGCAAATCCACACGCTTCTCCTGATCACAGCTGAGGATGAAAGGACAGAAAAGGAGGTAAGTAGCAGAGCGCATTCTAGCGAATATAACTTTTATAAGCATTGGATTTCCACCGGCCCATTTCTTTAATCCTATCCGCCGGCAGACCCAAGAGCACCGCTGTTGTGGTGGCCCCAATCCTGAATGAGTGTGCAGCATAATCCTGGGAAGATAAACCACAGGCATCAATAGCTTTGCGGAGTACCCTTGTGAATTGGTGTCTCAACAAAGGTGACCCATCCTCGTGAACCAGGAGCAGGCCAGGACCAGGCAGTCTGAGGTAAAGGTACCATCTAGTGTCCTTGACCGGGCATGGGCCCCGCTGCGCTGAAGCTGTAAGTTTTACAAGGGAACCCCTACCTGCCTGATCCGTTTTGGATTGATGTATCCACACCGTCGTGCTAGCTCGGACAACTGCAAGTCCTCCGTGAGGAGGCCGCGCGTTGACCCAGTTGCATTAACCTCGGCTACTACTTCACCGACCCTCAAGGTGCCAAAAGGCGATCGCATATGCAGCGGGGGGGGGGGAAAGGCGGGTGTCAGGGCTGCCTCAAGTCTCAGCTCACAAAAGACCAACGCCTATCTCTTCTTATATACAAAAGTGTTTATTGCAGTTCATTGTTTGCTTCACATCCGAGGCGCGCAGCCCTACGTCTGCTACGCTTAGACCGCTGAAGTCCCCACTGAATCCGTCCCTCCCCTGCACCAGTTTAAGAGGCTTGCGCTGCTCCACCTCTTTCTCTCTCTCCTTTTCTGCAGGGTCTTTCTGCCCGCTGGGGTTTCGCCCCTCCTGGATTCCTCTGACGCGGAATCCCCAGACTGCTCTTGCCCCCTCCTGCGGGCTTTGGGACCTGGCCCCTCCTCCGGGCTCCCTGTACTTCCGCGCGCCTCTACATTTGAACTTGGAGCGCGCGCCCAACCTCTAACCTTCCTTTTAACAGCTACACTACTCCCTTCACTACTCCCCCCCCTTCCGGGAGGGTGGCTTGCTCCGGCCTCCCTCCCTTCTCTGCTGCCGGAGCTGCGTCCCCTGATACACTGAAACCTCCACCCCCTTCGCTGCACTCTGGCGGGGAGGCTGGTCCTGACGCCCAGCTGCCACTTTGGGATCCCCCGCTGGCCCCCTGCTCCTGACACGTCCCCCCCTGGCCTTGACCACCGGCGCCCCCTTCTGGGAATCCTCTGATTCGCTGGAAAGACTCATGGAATCTCTTGAGTCATTGTCATCCTCTTCCTCGCTGTCCTGGGATGAATCCCCATCGCTCTCCATCTCCTGCCTACCCTGTGCCTCTGTCCCTGAACCCCTGACAGCGGGCCTCAAACTTGGTCCAGCAGATTGACCTAAACTTTGTGCATATCTGAGAGAGCAGCCCGTAAGGAATTGGCTTAGCATATGCTGCGGAAAGAGGCGGGCCTCAAACTTGGTCCAACAGATCGACTTAAGCTTTATGCGTATTTGAGAGAGCAGCCTGTAAGAAATTGGCTTATGGCCCTCGGCTCTAGGGGGTTGCAGCTTACCCCAACCTTCAATAGCTCTGCGGATCGGGAAGTCACTGCACGGGTCGGAGGAAAACATGGTGTCAGGGGTTCAGGAGCAGAGGCAAGGGCAAGGGAGGAAACAGAGAGCGAGGGGGAGGAGGCAGAAGAAAAGATGAGTGATGACGACGACCCGAGATCTCCGAGTCTTTCCAGTGAATCAGAAGATTCACAGAAAGGAGCACCAGTGGCCAGGGCAAGGGGGAGCCTAGGGGACGCCCCAGGAAGATAGAGCCAGAGGGGACTCAGAGGGAGCAGTTGGAAATCGGGACCAGCGTCACCGCCAGAGAGCAGGGAAGAGGAAGGGAGCCAGGGATCAAGCGCTGGCAGCTCACAACAGGGGAGGGCACGAGTCAGGAGTGGCCACACCTCCATCGGGGAGCGAAGAAACGGTCAGACGGAAGGTGGAAGGTTGGGCGCGCGCGCCAAGTTCAAATGCACAGGAAGGTGGCACAGTAGGCAGCCCGGAAGGGAGCCAGGTCCTAAAGCCCGCCGAAAGGAGGGAGAAGAGTCAGGGTCAGCGTCAGCGTCAGAGGAATCCCGGAAAGAAGAGACCCCAGGGGGCAGAGGGACCCAGAGAAGAACAGTCAGGCGGAAAAGGTGGAGCAGGGCTAGGATATTAAGTTGGTGTACAAGGGGCGGAGACTCAGACGGAGCTTCGCCGGTCTAACCATGAGACGTAGAGTTGCACGCAGCAGTTTGAGAATGGAAACTGTAACTCAATAAAGACTTTTGTTTAATGATCGCTGGCTAGCGTGATCCTCTGTGAGCTAGGATCTGGAAGCAGCTCTGACACATGGCTTTACAAAGAAGTTGATGGCGGCTACGTGTATCTTTAACGTTTTGGAGGCCCGGCCTAAAGGAGGCTATAACGTATGCCGCAGAGAACACCCGGGCCTCGAACTTGGACCAGCAAATTGACCTAAGTTTCATACGGATTTGGGACAGCAGCTTGTAAGAAATAGGCTTGCGGCCTTTGTTACTTGGAGGCTGCAGTCAACTGCAACCTTCAATTGCCCTGCGGACCATAAAGTCACAGCACGAATCGGTGGAAAAACATGGGTCTACTAAAGAATGTGATAGCGGCTATGTGTATCCTCAAAGTTTTCGAGGCTCAAGCTAGGCCATGAAGGTGTGTTAAGTATTGCAGAACGTTTTCTGTGGAGGGTGTAACATTGGTGGAAAGGGAGGATACTTTGGACCTGAACCCCATGAAATCACACCAGACCTTCTTATATGATTTAAGCGTAGAGGGTGCGACAGATGCTAATACTCCCTTAATCACTTCACGTCTCCAAGGTTCCACAGGTGCTCTGGAACGGGTTCTGGCAGTGGCTGAGCCCTGGGAGCTAATGCTCGAAAGCGAGGCACTGGAGGACGAATGATTGGAGTAGGCGCGACACCCTCTCGGAACGCGATGACTGTTTAGCCAGTATGTTGACCACTGCCTGGTTATCAGTTCTGAAGCACACCCGGCGATTCTGGAACTCCTCAGTCCAAATGTGAACAGCCACAACTAAGGGGGAAAAAACTCTAGAAAAGTGAGATCCCACGTGATAGCCTCGCCTTGCTCCTCTGCTGGCCATTGTTGAGCACACCAGCGTCCCCTAAAGAATAAACTGAAGCCCAAGGACCCAGCGGCATCAGTGAACCTGGAAATCTGAGGACAGGTTGAGGATTTCCTTCCATAAGGAGACTCCACTGTAGCGTTCCAGAAACGTGATCCAGATCTCAAGGTCTGTCTTAACCGATTTTGGGAGTCTTACCCTATGGTGCGGTTTGTTTGTTTGTTTGTTTGTTTTTGTTTTTTTATTTTATTTTTAAGGTTAGGTATGCACATAGGCCCCAAGACTCATTTTGTATCATGACTTTTAAACTTCTGATTTGTTTCTGAGTCACTTGGTGCTCTCTGTGCTGAATCTGATGGGGGGCTGGCACACAGACTAACTGAATGTGGATGTTCATTATGCACTGTATCATAGTATAGTACAGTGATTATAAAAATATCTGCTTGAGTATACGTTTTCATCATGTGTAAAACTCTTAAGGAATAAACAAATAGTTCTATATTGTGATCAAGTAACTCCTAGAACAAAATTGTAAGTTTTAGCTTCAGAAAACCAGTTGCTTCTAGCCAACATTCTGTTGCCAAAGTAGCTACAATTTTAGCACTATTGATTGTTAGTGGATAACACGATTGTTAGTATGACAAGAGATTGGTGGGATGCTCTCCTACAGATTTCCAAAACTGTTGTACTACAGACACAGCCAGGACATTCCAGACACAGCCAGGACATTCCAGAACACTTCTATCTGGTACTGTAAATGTCAGGTTTCAGTTTCACTCTAGCTAGAAAGAACTGCTACATATGCAACATGTTCTAGAAGATTGCCAAAGGTGAGCTCTTGGCCAAAGCGTTATCCACTTCAGTGAAGTGTTATTTCTCACCAAACTAGCAATTTGTTTACTAACTATACATGTTCCCTAATATAGTTAAAGCATTGAAATTATGCGATTTCGACTGTTGGGCTTAAAGGCTTACTAGATTATAGGACTAAAGACTAAATCATTATTGTACTTCTTTGCAATTTTGCCCACAGCTGCCCTGCTCATTGGAAGAACAGGAAATGGATCTGGAACACTTCAAAGCAGTACCATTGCTCCCATGTGTCTTCCTGTTTGGGCTGTCATTTTGTTAAAGCTGTGGTCTTGCTCTTGTAGTTGATCTGGGAGAAAAAGGCAGGTTCCCCAGGGGGAAAAAAATTAATAATAATAATAATTCCTGTATGAGGTGTTATGGAATGATACATTTGGTTGCCTAATAATCTCAAAAGGGGGGTGGGTCTGGGAAGGGGTGCCTCTGTCCTGGAGACCAAGCAGGGGCTAAGTGGCGGCCCTGTTGGGTTCATCCCAATTAGCTGTATGCCATAGTGTGACTCCAGAGGCGGAGCTAGCTGCTCTGGCACCCGGAGTGGCACACATAGTGTGCACCCAGGGGTGGGGCTAGCTACCCGTTGGGTGAGGCGAGCGTCCTTTCCCTTACTGACTTCTGATTAGGAGAGTCCTTCGCGGTTAAGGAGCCAACTACTGGGATTCTGAAACCCTCTGAGAAACCCTTCCAAAGATAGGATGCTGCACTTCCGTCCGGATGGATAGACAAGAGGTTGAGGAGAGGAGAAAGCTGAATTGGAGAAAATGCTAGACCCAGAAGGACTTTATCGATGGTTCGCTGCTGCGGGGGCTCGTCTGGAACTAGAGTGGTGGAAGCCCTGACCTCCCCAAAAGGGCCGCTTCCCTTTGTAACACGCTGTGGCTGGGTGAGCCCCTGCACATCTCTCACACTCGTGCGGGTACTTACAAGACTGCCTTTGGCATTGCCCTTTATTGAATTACCAGCACACCTTATGTTTTAAATCCTTTCTAAGGCCCAGCTTTCCAGTGCGATACACCTCTGATGGCTTCTTCTCGACATACGGGCTAACTGCCAGATGCTAATAGCGGCGGCCTCCCCAGAAAGGGCGTAAGCCATTCTGACTCATCATCACCGGCTGATGAGGTGCCTGATTCTGGAAGCTGGACCCTGGGCTGCTTATTCTGCAAAGAACTAGAAGAACTGGAAGCAACCGGGTTATTGATATGGGCCGGCAGCCTCCACGCAGGCGCCCTGGTGCGGTTCTGAAAGTCGGCGAGCAAGCCTGAGACCTAGTTTGCACAGCCGCCGTTCCTGTCTGAGGGCTTGGGCCTGCACCTGGGTAGTTTAAAGGCTGGCCACTGGTTTGCGAAACAAGGAAGTAAGAAACGCAAGGCAAATAGAACTAAAGAATAGCTAAGAGAAAGCGCTGTTCATAGTCAACAATGAATGATCTGAAGGCATTGAGGAACTGCGAAATGGGTTTGGGTTTATTATTACGACGGTTGACAGCTGCAGTGTGTGCTGGTACTGCACCTGTGCGCTTCCTCTTGGGCGCCATGAGCTGCTCTGTGCACTAGTAAAATGTGCCTACTATTTATTTCGTCACTAATTATTATTATTATTTTTAAATTTAATTTTCATTTATTTATTTATTTATTTATTTATATTTTAAATATTAATTATTATTATTATTATTATTATTATTATTATTATTATTGTTGTATTTTTATTATTTATAATTATAATTATTTATTATTATTAATTATTATTTATTTATTTTTCAAATTTATTCTATGTTATTATTTTATTTTATTATTGTTGTTATTTTTTAATTAGTATTAATATCACCAATCAATTAATAACTTGACTGTAATTAAATGCTAGTATACAATTATTGTGCATCAATAAAGTTCGGAGCCAATGGATTTATAGCTATGAGTAGGAATTACTATTATCAATTGCTCTGCGTAACTGCTGACAAAACGAACAAGCTATACGTCACTTAACTGCACCGCTTGTATTTATTTATATTTATTAAATCACAACCCAGCAAGAGTTCAAGCAGCAGCGCTCAGCTACATATTAGCACCTGGCTCCAAGGAACAATCCCATACACAAAGCAACCCCAACTGCAGTCAGACAGAATTAGAAGATAATTGCCTACAATAAAAGTTGCCCCTTTTAAATGATAGGCAAATCTAGGCACAAAGCATTGCCAAGTAATCAAACAGAATTGAAAATAACTGCTTACAAGGAGATGCTCAGAAGCTGCAGCCAAATTAAGAGAAAAGGAAATCAATAAGATTCCAGGCCCACACCAGCGGCCCTCTGAAAAGGAGGGGTAAGGTTGCTCTTAAGGGGAATATCTCACTGCTGGGGAAACTTCTTCCAAACAACGGAAACTTTGCCAAACAAAGAAAAGTAAATCTTTGCCCACAAGGTCGGCTCAATAACAGTTGATTGAAATAAGGGTGCTTAAACAGACAAAAGACTGCAATTGGTCAAACTGCTGGTTAGTTAAACTGACAATGCAACTAGAGCTGCTGAACTGCCAGGTGCTTAAGGACAATGCCTCACAAACTGCCGGTCACTCAGAGAGCAATCAAGCTCTCAACCCAGCAGTTGAAAAACCTGTCTGGTAACTGTGATGACTCAGGCAAGAAGCAAAGGGAACTCCAAAGACCGATGTATCTCCTGAAAGGGTGGGGGGTGGTGGGAGGGAGGACGGGTGGGGGAGGAGAAGGAAAGCGTGGGGGAGTTGGGAGGGAGGAGGGGGGGGGGAGTAAAATGAACATGCCGGGCAAGGAAGTTTTTGAAGAAAAGGAAAATAGCTGTCCTTTACAGTGAGCCAAAATGAAGTGGAAATATAAACCGTGGGTTAACCTGGACTTTTCAGTAAGGTACTATAAGCCAAAATCTTTTTTGTTGTTGTTGTTTAAAAGTGGTTTTCTTTAGGGAGCCTGTACTGGCAAGTGAAGCCAATGACAAGAACCAGGCAAAGGCACACCTTCAAAGGTTCTAAACGTATAAACATGCAGTGCTGAGGAATGGTTCCCTGATCAGAAACCCTGAATTGTCCACCCCAAGCCCTGCCTTATTTCTTCCCCCAAACATCAAGCGAAGGGGGGGGGTTGGCTTAGAGAAACCAAGAGGGGTGAGGTTTAAGCGCACAGTCTATTCCAAGCCCCGGCAGCCTTTAAAATTTTACAGGGGGCTCCCGATTTAAGTGGTACCAATGGAAGGGATTGCAGGGTAAATTGAACCCACGCTAGAAGAGTAATAAATGAATAAACGGCAGGCACAATAAACAGCAGGCACAAACACACAAATCAATAAACGGCAGGCACAAACACACGCTGCAAGCACACACACACACATGACTTAAAATTAGAGAGGAACAGGAAAAGGAACCCTGAGGATCATCTAGTCCAACCCAAGCAATGCAGAAATATTCAGCTGTCCCATACAGGGATCGAACTTGCAACCTTGGCATTATCAGCACCATGCTCTAACCAACTGAGCTATCCAGGCTCTCAAGGACAGTGGAGGGGGAAACGCAGCAGCACCCTGGCCAACAAATTAAAATGTAAGGCAAACCCACTCAGTCCCCCAGACCAGCCATGCAATTGGACAGGCAAGGGCAATAGAGGGGAAAACGTACAAGCACCCTGGCCAAAAATTAAATAAAAACGCACAGCCACCAAGGCAGAGGCAGGGGAAGGAAAGCGAGGAGACGAGGGAGAAAGAAAGACAGAGCCACACTCACACTCAGACCTCACTGGGGGCACGTGCTGGGCAAGGGAACAAGCTGCAGCTTAAGAAAGGTAATTCGCACTCAAACCGCACAAACGAATCAAGCACCAGGAGTGGGGGGAAATAGAAGGTTAAATGTAGGTTTTTACACGGAAAAGAGGACACAGCAAGGCAAACCTGGATGCCTGGGTTTTTAAAAGCAGTAAAGCAATGAGTGCATGCAAGCCTCCTAAAGTTAAAAGGCAAGCCAGGAACCAGGCAGCCTCCACGCACACAGACCCCCCCCCCGACTCCAAACCTCGTGGCTCTTCCCTGTGATGACTGTGATGACTCCTAGCTGATGACTCACGACGAGAGGACGGAGAAGAATGAGGCCGAGGAGAGGCTGGCACCGCCGCAAAGGCTGCTGAACACACCCCTCGAAGGCACCTGGTTGGATGCCTGCCAAGGGGCGTGGGCGCCAGCCAGGTGAGAGGAGGAGGCAGGGGGCTAATGCCCCTGCTAGGGGCGGTGCTCGGACTCCCGCCCACAACCACTCCCTCTCTTCCAGGGAGGAGAGGCTTTATCAGCCCACACTCCGCCTGGGTGTTTTGGTTCAATCTTAAAAGAAATAAATAAGCTTGGATTGTTCTTTCGGTGTTTATTCACCCACAAATAGCAACGCGAACTGCAATAAGCCTAAACAAAGCCAAACAGGTTGTGTTGATTTCCAGCTGCATAGAAAGAAGAATCTTGGATTTCGCTTATTTCGTGCTCTTTGGTGTTAATGCACATTGACCCAGAAATCGCAAAGTGTGTGTATGCAGACCAAAATAACACAACACCGTCTTTCGCCAAACAGGTTCTTTTGATTTCCAGCTACATAGAAAGAAGAATATTGGATTTCGCTTATTCCGTGTTCTTTGGTGTTAATGCACATTGACCCAGAAATCGCAAAGTGTGTGTATACAGACCAACATAACACACCACTGTCTTTTCGCTTCCATATGCATAGAAAGAAGACGAATAAGCTTTGATTGGGCTTATTTCAATTCGCATGGTGTTTTATGGTGTGCACCAGAATCACAACCAACCAAAGAAAGAAGGTGTTTTGAGTTCCATCTACATAAAAAGAAGATGATATAGCTCTGCTTGGGCTAATTTCAAATTGGTGTTTTTGGAGTTAGAATGCACATTCACTCAAAAATCGCAGTGACTTGTTAGATATCAGCCCAAACCAAGCATGGGTGTTTTGGTTCAATCTCAATAGAAAGAGGACAAATAAGCTTGGATTCTTCTTAGGGTGTTTATTCACCCACAAATAGCAACGCGAACTGCAATAAGCCTAAACAAAGCCAAACAGGTTGTTTTGATTTCCAGCTGCATAGAAAGAAGAATCTTGGATTTCGCTTATTTCGTGTTCTTTGCTGTTAATGTACATTGACCCAGAAATAGCAAAGTGTGTGTATGCGGACCAAAATAACACAACACCGTCTTTTCACTTCCATATGCGTAGAAAGAAGACGAATAAGCTTTGATTGGGCTTATTTCAAATCGCATGGTGTTTTTTGGTGTGCACCAGAATCACAACCAACCAAAGTAAGAAGGTGTTTTGGGTTCCATCTACATAAAAAGAAGATGATAAAGTAAAGGGAAGTTCTCTTTCTGCAGTTCTTTTACTGCACATAACTGTGGCATTGTGGGAAGTCTTACTATGAGAACTATTGCTTCTTTTCTCTTGCATGCTGGGAAGTTTTGCCTCTGCACATGAGTCTGAGAATGTTCTGAACAGTTCCCATTGAGTTCATGAAACAGTGTACCCTGACCTGTTCTTAATGCTTTGCTGACCACATCTACGGAACGTGATTGTTGTATTCTTTCATGTTATGTTCTCTCAATATTAATCTTTAGTTATAATTTAATTAGGAGGTTTCATGCCTGTCTAGTTCCAGCTCCGTTTCTCAGCCTTTGATCTATCAGTGATAAATGGTTATATGTAATTCCCGCCTTGTACCTATGTTAACCAATCAGCAACAAGATGCTTTGTGTTTGTATCAACCAATCAGCCACAAGCACACCTGTGGCAATGTTTGTAATATTCAAAGGAGAGTTCCCGGGCTCGCCCCGGCAGACGCCTCTCATATGACACCTGCCACTCGTCTGTCGTGATTTCAACCCAACATCTGGTGACCCCCGACGTGCCAGATCCCTTACGCAGCCAGCCCTCATACTTCACTCGACTGGAAAAGTCTCAGCGCGCTACTTCGTGAGGATGGGAGGGGAATTGACTAAATTCCAAAAGGAGCATGCTAAAGAATTGCTTTATTTAGTTAGACAGCGTGCGGTGGGTGTTAATATTTCCTTAAAAGAAATTGAACAATTGCTTTGCGAGATCGCGTGCCAATGCCCCTTCTATCCAGAGGCTGGTTCTTTGGAGGTAGAGACTTGGCAAAAGATCGGAAAGACCCTTTTTACAGAACCAAGGGCTCCGATTCATTGTCTGCTCACTTGGCAGAAATGTGCTGACGCCGTTGCTAAATTAGGGCCCCAATTGGGACCCCAGGCGTCTCCCCTTCTGGCCATTGCAGACAATCCCCCACCTTACCCAAAGCTTTTGCCTCCTTCTCCTTTGCAGCCCGGCCAATCCCTCCCTGCGTCTCAACCGCCTCAGCCTGCATCCTCCCCCCCATCCCTCCACCTCAGCCTGCATCCTCCCCCCCCATCCCTCCTCCGCCTGCCACAGCCCCTGTTTGCTCTATAGGAGCTGTGCGCGCTGCGCTTTCTTTGGCCAGGCAGAAAGGGCTCCTGTCCCTATTCAAACCCTGGAACTGCTCAACAGCAGGTTTTTTATGAGGCACTTCCTTATTCTGTAATGAGAGAATTAAGGAAAGCCATTACTGATTCTGGTCTAAAATCCTCTTATGTAACAGGAATGCTAGAAGGCATAGCAACTGGTTACATAATGCTACCTCAAGACTGGAAAGACCTGATGCGCATGCTTTTATCCCCAGCTCAGTACGTGGTGTTTGAGAGTGAATTTAAACATAGTGCATCAGCCCTGTCTGATCCACAGCATACTGCCAATCAACTTTATGGCGCTGGTCCGTATGATAATATACCTGCCCAGGCGACGCTGACACCTGTACATTTTAGTCGCACCGCGACCTGTGTACCTTTCGGAAAGTCCCTGTTTCAGGGCAACCGCTGAGCTCCTTTGTTAATATTAAGCAACAGCATTCGGAGCCATACCATCAGTTTATAGATAGATTGAAAGAATCAGTCACTAGGCAGATTGACAACACTACAGCTCAAAATGAATTAATGAAAAAATTGGCCTTTGAAAACGCAAACACCGATTGCAAGAAAGCATTGCAGTCAATTATACATCGCCCTAAATATGACCTGGCCGATATGATTCAAGCTTGTGCGGATGTCGGTAGCCAGAGCCATGCGATGTCTTTGCTTGCCGGCGCAATCCAAGCTATTAATAGACCTACAGGTAATTGCTTTAATTGTAAGCGCCCAGGCCACTTTGCCAAGCAAGGCAGAGCCCCCGGCGGGGGGGGGGGCAAACAAGGATGGTGCTGCCAACAAGACTAAACCTTCTAAAAAATGCCCTAAATGTGGAAAAGGTTATCATTGGGCTAATCAATGCAGGAATCCAGGAAACCCCACTCTCGGGCCAGGACAATTAGAGAGTTTTCCACCTTTAGTTTCCGCTGCTGCAAACTTTTCTAAAAATACACCCTCTGAATTTGCCATTGATTTGATCAATCAAGAGACCAAAGACTCTGTTTTACCTGGTGAAATTGTGCTTATGCCCACTCAATTGGCAGGCCCCTGCCTCCTAAAGTCGCAGGTTTAATTTTACCCAAATTTTCTGCGGCAAAAGAAGGAATCCAGGTTATTCCAGGAGTTCTGGATCCTGACTATGTAGGCACAATAATGGTTCAACTCTGGAGCCATATGCCCATGCAGTTAAAAAGGGTGAGTCCTGGGCGCATTTGGTGGTGCTCCCTTCTCATCCTACTGCTTCTATTATGGATAGTAATTTGCACGAGCTCTCTTCTTTCCCTCCACAGCTGTTAGCTGTAGTCCAGAGGATTGGTGAAAAGAAACTTCTTCGTAAGTATAAAATCAATGGTATTGTGCTGGAAGGCTTGATTGACACAGGCGCAGACGTTTCTATAATTTCTAGTAGTTGCTGGGACCCCACGTGGCCCCTTGAGTCTGCTTCTGCAGTCTGGGGTGTGGGTGGCCCCAAACCTCTTCCAAAAGCATACAGTGGCTGCCTGTTTCTCTGCCTGATAGCTCTGAAACCATTGCATACATCCAGCCCTGTGTGCTGAAA
Organism: Podarcis lilfordi; assembly: GCA_947686815.1. NCBI lineage: Eukaryota > Metazoa > Chordata > Lepidosauria > Squamata > Lacertidae > Podarcis > Podarcis lilfordi. The sequence goes on from CANTUW010000042.1 coordinate 49,714, forward strand.
ATTCACCTCAATCTGTGGGGAAGAGACTTACTACAGCAATTACAAGCTACCATTCAATTTAATGAGTAAGCTTGCACTTCCCCTCAGCTGGAAATCTACCAGTCCTGTATGGGTGGAACAATGGCCCATAACGGGAGAAAAGCCACTTGCTTTAAAACAATTAGTGAATGAACAATTATCGGCAGACCATATAGAGCCTTCAGTTAGCCCCTATAATACACCCATCTTCGTCATAAAAAAGAAGAGTGGCAAATGGAGATTTCTCCAGGATTTAAGGAAAATTAACCAGATCCTTGAACCCATGGGGCCTTGGCAGTGTGGTCTGCCTAATCCAAATGTTCATATCAATTGGCTATAATAGATTTGCAAGATTGTTTCTTCTCCATTCCCCTACAGGAGAAGGATCGTAAATTCTTTGCTTTTACCGTTCCTGTGTTAAATAACAGTCAGCCCACGGAACGGTACCAATGGAAAGTCCTACCACAAGTGTCAAGGCTGCCTCAAGTCTCAGCTCACAAAAGACCAACGCCTATGTCTTCTTATATACAAAGGTGTTTATTGCAGTTCATTGTTTGCTTGACATCCTAGGCGCGCAGCCTTACGTCTCTTACGCTTAGACCGCTGAAGTCCCCTCTGAATCCGTCCCTCCCCTGCACCAATTTAAGAGGCTTGCGCTGCTCCACCTCTTTCTCTCCTTCCTTTTCCGCAGGGTCCTTCTGCCCGCTGGGGTTTCGCCCCTCCTGGATTCCTCTGACGCGGAATCAGACTGCTCTTCACCCTCCTGCGGGCTTTGGGACCTGGCCCCTCCTCCGGGCTCCCTGTACTTCCGCGCGCCTCTACATTTGAACTAGGCGCGCGCGCCAAACCTCTAACTTTCCTTTTGACAGTTACACTACTCCCTTCACTGCTCCCTCCCCTTCCGGGAGGGCGGCTTGCTCTGACCTCCCTCCTTTCTCTGCTGCCGGAGCTGCTTCCTCTGACACACTGGAAACTCCACCCCCTTCGCTGCACTCTGGTGGGGAGGCTGGTCCTGACGCCCAGCTGCCACTTTGGGATCCTCCGCTGGCCCCCTGCTCCTGACACGTCCCCCCTGGGGCTCCTGGCCTTAACCACCGGCGCCCCCTTCTGGGAATCCTCTGATTCGCTGGAAAGACTCATGGAATCTCTTGAGTCATTGTCATCCTCTTCCTCGCTGGCTTGGAATTCATCCCCATCGCTCTCCATCTCCTGCCTACCCTGTGCCTCTCTCCCTGAACCCCTGACATCCATCCCCCTCGAAGCCCCCTTCACCCCTCCCGCTGCTCGGGCGCAGGTTCCGGGAGCTTCGTTGTAGCGGGGGTAGATGCTGGATACAGTTCGTCGACGTCGATCTCCTCTGCTTCCAGTTCAGTGTAGGAGTGCTCGAAACCGGGGTCCTCCCCAACACCTCCAAACCCTTCCCTCCCCTGTTACTTCAGGCAAAGCTGCTTGTCAAGGCCACCTTCGCCACCCCACTTCTGGTTGATCGTCCCACCAATAAGAGCGGTCCGTGTCCAACCCCGAGCACGATCCCCTTGGAGGGCTCGATTGCGGCGTGGTCTCCTCTGCGGAGGAGAACCCCCGGAAGGTGCTGCCTGAAAGTGGGGGGGGTAAAAAGCCAGTCGTCAAAATACTCCTCTGGCATGGGCCTGTGTGGGAAGAGTGCATGGAACTCGTCCTTAAGAAAAGGTTCCTCCAGAGCATAATCTGGCACCCAACTGTTGGCGCTGGCCGGGGTACCTTCCCTGGCGAGGAGGTATTCCACTCCCTCCTCCCCCCATCTCGAGTCCAGAATTTCCGTGACCTCGTTGAGTGTCGGGGTCCTCGGTGACTTCCCCCCGGTGACTTTCTACGTGGGTCTGGTGCCGTCCCTGGCTCCTGAAATCTGTGTGGGGCCTTGTAGGGTGTAAGCACCGACCTATGAAAGACCGGGTGCATTCGGGAATCCTCTGGGAGGGTCAACCGAAAGCTACGGGATTGATCCTGCCCTCAACTTGGTATGGCCCTAGCTGTTTGTGTCCTAGCTTCTTCTTAGCTAACGACTTGGCCGGCACCGCCTGGGCTGCTAACCATACCCAGTCCCCCACCTGGATGTCTTCTCCTGCCCTCCTGTGCCTGTCTGCCTGCACTTTGTAGGCGTGTTTAGCTAGTTCCAAGTGCCGTCGTAGCTCCTCGTGGACCTCCTGCAATTCTGCTGCTAAATGTTCCGCTCCCTGCGACGCCCCCGGCGTCGTTGTCTCCAACGCCGGGAAGGTTCTGGGATGTCGCCCATTGTTGGCGAAGAACGGTGTCACCCCCGTTGACGCGTGCTTCGTGTTGTTGTAGGCAAACTCGGCCATCGGTAAGTAGTCCACCCAAGTTGCAGGCTTTTGATTGGCGTAACATCGCAGGTACTGCTGCATGATGGCGTTGACCCTCTCCGCTTGGCCGTTGGTTTGCGGGTGTCTCGCCGACGCTAAGTTGATCTTGACATTCAGGATGCCCAGGAGCTTCTGCCAGAAACTGGAAATGAATTGGCGACCCCGGTCGGACAGGATGGACCGTGGTAAGCCGTGCACCCGGAACACGTGGTCTATGAACAGCTTGGCGGTCTGTTCCGCTGTTGCCACCTTCGCGCAAGGAATGAAGTGCGCCATCTTGGTGAACAGATCTACAACCACAAGCACCGCCGTCTTGCCCCGCGAACTGGGCAGATCAGTGACAAAGTCCAGCGCCACCCTTTCCCACGGCTGCAGTGGCGTCTCCAGCGGTTCCAGCAATCCCGCTGGCTTCTTGTGCACTGGCTTGGACCTCTGACAAGTGTCACACCTGGCGACGTAATCCGCGACCTCTCCCCGCATCTGGGGCCACCAAAAGTCTCTGGCTACTAAGTCCGCCGTCTTTTCCTTGCCGAAGTGACCCGCGCTGGGGGCGTCGTGTAACTGCTGTAAAACCTTCGCGCGGAGATCGTCTCCCGGGACGTAGAGAGCACCTTTGCGGGTCAGCAGGCCGTCGCGTATCTGGAATTCGCCGTCCTTTGCTGTCCCTCTTCGCACCTCCTCCATCTTGGATTGTGCGAACGGATCCGTCTGTAGCGCGCGTCGTACCGCGTCCAGGTCCACGGCGGCAGAAGCGCACGCCCACGCTTGCGGTGCGAAAATGTGCCTGGCTGCCACTGGTGCCGCTTCCTCGAGATACTGCGGTTTCCTGGAGAGCGCATCCGCTATGACGTTGTTGTCTCCCGGGATATACTCTATCCGGAAATCGAAATCCGCAAAGAACTCCGCCCATCTCATGTGCCTCTGGCTCTGGAGCTTCGCCGTGCGCCAATACTCTAGGTTCTTGTGGTCCGTGCGGACCTGCACGGTGTGCTTGGCTCCGATGAGGAAGTGCCGCCACGCCTTGAAAGCCGCGTGGATGGCCAACAACTCCCTGTCCCAGATGGTGTAGTTCTGTTCCGACTTGCTGAGCTTCCGGGAATAGAAAGCGCAGGGCCTCCAGTTCTCTTGCGAATCTTCCTGCAAGAGGACGGCCCCCACTGCTCTGTCAGATGCGTCAGTCTCAACCCGCATGGGCCTGCCGGGATTCACGTGTAGCAGCTGGTCTTCGGACGCGAAGAGACTCTTAAGTCTCCTGAAGGACTGCTCCGCCTGGTCCGTCCAGGTGAACTTTTTCTTCTTGGAACTGAGGGTGTCCGTGATAGCTGCCGTCTCTTTCGCGAAACCCCTGATGAACTTGCGGTAAAAGTTGGCGAAGCCGACGAACCTCTGGACCTCCTTCCGATTGCGCGGGCTATTCCAGTCCAACACCGCGCGGACCTTGGCGCTGTCCATGGCTAGTCCCTTGTCGGACAGCCGGTAGCCCAGGAAATCCACCTCCGTCACGTCGAACTGGCACTTCTCCAGCTTGGCGTAGAGTCTGTGCTCCCGTAGCCTCTGCAGGACCTCCTTTACGTCTCTTTCGTGAGTCTCCTGCGATTCCGAGAAGATCAGAATATCGTCGAGAAAGCATACGCACTTCTTGTAGAGGAGTCCTGCTAGCACGTGGTGCATGAATGCTTGAAAACAGTGGGAGCCACCTTGGAGACCAAACGGCATAACTCTGTATTCATAGGTGCCCAGCGGCGTGAACATGGCCGTCTTCCACTCGTCACCTTCCCTCATGCGTATTAGATTGTATGCTCCGCGTAGATCCAACTTGGTGAAGATCCTCCCCTTCCTCACCGTCGCGAGCAGGTCGTCAATCTTGGGCATGGGGAAAGCCTTGGGTTTTGTCATCGAGTTTATGGCCCTATAGTCCACAATGAGCCGTTTTTGGGGCGTGTCCTTCTTCTTCACGAAAAACACAGGACTGCCCCCACTGCCTTGGATTCTCGGATGAATCCCCGCTTCAAATTGTGATCTATGAACTCCCTGAGCTCCTGCATCTCATCTTCAGACATGGAATACAGCTTCGCAGTCGGCAGCGTCGCCCCTGGTAAGAGGTCAATTGCACAGTCGTAGGGCCGGTGGGGTGGTAATTGGTCAGCTTCCTTCTCGCAGAAGACCTCCAAAACCCCTTGTACTTGTGGGGCACTGCCTGCACCATGCCTAGATGCAGCTGTTGCCCTTCCTCCTGGCCCTCCTCCTCCTGGCCGATCTGGATGCAATGTTGTGCGCAGTAGGACGAGCCAAAGGTGAGCTGCCGCTGGTACCACGCCAATGATGGGCTGTGTCTATCCAGCCAACTCATGCCTAACACTATGGGCGTGTCTGACAGTTGGGTGACATTGAAACTGATGACCTCGCGATGATTCCCAATTTTCAGCAGCATGGGTGGCGTCTGTTGTACCACTTGCCCACCCAGCAACTTCCTGCCATCTACAGTGACCACATTCAGAGGCAGCGTGGCTGGTAGTAGCGCTATGCGATGCTGCTTGACGAACTGCACCCCCACGAAGTCTGCGTTGCTCCCTGAGTCAATCGTAATGGGGACTTCCAGGGTGAGTCCATTAGGCAGCTGGAGAGTAGCAGTGAGCTGCACCACTGGCTTGGGTGGTAAGGGGTCTGTAGGCTGCAAAAGCGCTGGGGACTGCTTCACTGACTTGCCTGGCGGAGCCCCAGCATCTCTCCCTCCAACCAGGCATTCTCGTTTCCCTGAAACTGCTCCCCTTGGAACGCTCCCCTGTTACTGTTGCTAAGGCTGCAGTGTGCTTCTGGAGCCTCTGGGGACACTCTTTAGCCATGTGCCGTGCACTGTCACAGATGTAACACTTCCTGGTCCCTCTAGGAGGCTTCGCTTTGACTGCTCCTGACGCTGAGGCTCCGGCAGCTGTCTGAGCCTTTGCACCACCCAGTTCCATTGGTTCTTCCCCCGCTGCCAGCACAGGCGAAAGGTTTGAACGTTCCAGGTCCCTGGAAGGAAAAGGAGGCGCTCTAGCTGGTGGGCGGACGTGACGCCCCTCCTCCCTGTGCCAAGGGCGTTCTTCGTGGCGCACCCCTACTGGGGTTTCGCCCCTCCTGGATTCCTCTGACGCGGAATCAGACTGCTCTTCCCCCCTCCTGCGAGCTTTGGGACCTGGCCCCTCCTCCGGGCTCCCTGTACTTCCGCGCGCCTCTACATTTGAACTAGGCGCGCGCGCCAAACCTCTAACTTTCCTTTTGACAGTTACACTACTCCCTTCACTGCTCCCCTCCCCTTCCGGAAGGGCGGCTTGCTCTGACCTCCCTCCTTTCTCTGCTTCCGGAGCTGCTTCCTCTGACACACTGGAAACTCCACCCCCTTCACTGCACTCTGGTGGGGAGGCTGGTCCTGACGCCCAGCTGCCACTCTGGGATCCTCCGCTGGCCCCCTGCTTCTGACACGTCCCCCCTGGGGCTCCCCTGGCCTTAACCACCGGCGCCCCCTTCTGGGAATCCTCTGATTCGCTGGAAAGACTCATGGAATCTCTTGAGTCATTGTCATCCTCTTCCTCGCTGGCTTGGAATTCATCCCCATCGCTCTCCATCTCCTGCCTACCCTGTCCCTCTCTCCCTGAACCCCTGACAACAAGGAATGCTGAATTTCCCTACCATGTGCCAATACATCAGCCATGGAACACCTTGCTGTTTAAGCCGTTTGTCCATCATTTTACCCAAGAAGCATCATTTATCCCGCTCTAGATATCGCCGCTCTGTGGAATTGACTAATGATTGTGATGCTTTTGTCTCTCTTCTCAGTAGGTCTGAATATATCTCTTTAGTTGTTTCTCTCTTAGGAGTCCCTGGATTGGCTGTACGGAATCGTATGAACATTAATTCTTAAGCTTGTTCTGAAGCAAAAGCTCTGAATTTTAGGGTCTCTTAATTTGGTGCAGGGGAGGAACTGACTCAGAAGGGGACTTCGGCGGTCTAGCGTAAGAGACGTAAGGCTGCGCGCCTAGGATGTCAAGCAAACCATGAACTGCAATAAACACTTTTGTATATAAGAAGACATAGGCGTTGGTCTTTTGTGAGCTAAGACTTGAGGCAGCCTTGACAGTAAGTCCCCTCTCAGTACAAAACCGCAAAATTTTTTTGCACAGCTCACGAGTTTGGCAGCAATGACTACTGAGGAGCAGATAGCGTCCCTGCAAAACGCAGTCACCGAGCTCTCCACTGCCGTCGTGGTTTCTCAGAAGACAGTTGCTGAAGCAGAGCGCGATGCCAGGATCTGCAAGCCAGGTGGGATCGGGCGTGCAGAGAGGGGTTCCCGGGGTCCAGATCAGAGGAATCGGACTCGGACGGAGGGGGCAATTTAGTATCCCACTTCGATGGGAACCTGAAGCATTATCCCAATTTCAGAGCAGACGTCGTATACGCACTGCATTTACTTCGAAAAGACTTCAAAGATGAGGAGGAAAAAGTGGGGTTTATTGTGTCTCATCTGCATGGGAAGCAAGAAACTGGTTACGCAATTTGTGGCGCGAAGATGGTCTTGCACGCAGGGACTCTGATGAATTTCTCAAAGCCATGGACGCTTGCTTCCAATCTACTGTTGACGTTGATGTGGCACGCCAGGAGATGCATGGATTGCGGCAGGGCAAGGCTACAGTGCGTCAGTACCATTCTCGCTTTTGCATTGCTGAATGTGCTGGGCTGGGAAAAGGACTCCCTGGCAGTGAGGGACTTGTTTTGGGAAGGGCTTCATGGCTCAGTGAAAGATGAGCTGGCTAGGGGAGACAGACCTCAAACCCTAGCAGACGTCGTGCAGAGGGCACTCACGATAGGGGTGCGCCAAGAAGAACGCCCTTGGCACAGGGAGGAGGGGCGTCACGTCCGCCCACCAGCTAGAGCGCCTCTGTCAGAGCTGCTTCCAGATCCTAGCTCACAGAGGATCACGCTAGCCAGCGATCATTAAACAAAAGTCTTTATTGAGTTACAGTTTCCATTCTCAAGCTGCTGCGTGCAACTCTACGTCTCATGCTTAGACCGGCGAAGCTCCGTCTGAGTCTCCGCCCCTTGTACACCAACTTAATATCCTAGCCCTGCTCCACCTTTCCGCCTGACTGTTCTTCTCTGGGTCCCTCTGCCCCCCGGGGTCTCTTCCTTCCGGGATTCCTCTGACGCTGACGCTGACTCCCCTGACTCTTCTCCCTCCTTTCGGCGGGCTTTAGGACCTGGCTCCCTTTCCGGGCTGCCTACTGCGCCACCTTCCTGTGCATTTGAACTTGCGCGCGCGCCCAACCTTCCACCTTCCGTCTGACCGTTTCTTCGCTCCCCGATGGAGGTGTGGCCACTCCTGACTCGTGCCCTCCCCCCTGCTGTGAGTTGCCAGCGCTTGATCCCTGGCGCCCTTCCTCTTCCCTGCTCTCTGGCGGTGACGTTGGTCCCGATTTCCAACTGCTCCCTTCTGAGTCCCCTCTGGCTCTATCTTCCTGGGGTGTCCCCCTAGGCTCCCCCCTTGCCCTGGCCACTGGTGCTCCTTTCTGTGAATCTTCTGATTCACTGGAAAGACTCGGAGATCTCGGGTCGTCGTCATCACTCATCTTTTCTTCTGCCTCCTCCCCCTCGCTCTCTGTTTCCTCCCTTGCCCTTGCCTCTGCTCCTGAACCCCTGACAGCCTCCTTTTCCTTCCAGGGACTTGGAACGTTCAAGCCTTTCGCCTGTGCTGGCAGAGGGGGAAGAATTGATGGAACTGGGTGGTGCAAAGGCTCAGACAGCTGCCGGAGCCTCAGCGTCAGGAGCAGTCAAGCGAAGCCTCCTAGAGGGACCAGGAAGTGTTACATCTGTGACAGTGCACGGCACATGGCTAAAGAGTGTCCCCAGAGGCTCCAGAAGCACACTGCAGCCTTAGCAACAGTAACAGGGAAGCCTTCCAAGGGAGCAGCTTCAGGAAACGAGAATGCCTGGTTGGAGGAGAGACGCTGGGGCTCCCCCAGGCAAGTCAGTGAAGCAGTCCCCAGCGCCTTTGCAGCCTACAGACCCCTTACCACCTAAGCCAGTGGTGCAGCTCACTGCTACTCTCCAGCTGCCTAATGGACTCACCCTGGAAGTCCCCATTACGATTGACTCAGGGAGCAACGCAGACTTCGTGGAGGTGCAGTTCGTCAAGCAGCTATCGCATAGCCTTACCTACCAGCCACGCTGCCTCTGAATGTGGTCACTGTAGATGGCAGGAAGTTGCTGGGTGGGCAAGTGGTACAACAGACGCCACCCATGCTGGCTGAAAATTGGGAATCATCGCGAGGTCATCAGTTTCAATGTCACCCAACTGTCAGACACGCCCATAGTGTTAGGCATGAGTTGGCTGGATAGACACAGCCCATCCTTGGCGTGGTACCAGCGGCAGCTCACCTTTGGCTCGTCCTACTAGTGCACAACATTGCATCCAGATCAGCCAGGACGGGAGGGAACGGAGGAAGGACAACAGCTGCATCTAGGCATGGTGCAGGCAGTGCCCACAAGTACAAGGGGTTAGGGTTAGGGTTAGGTTAGGCTAGAGGCTAGGAGATAGGGTCTAGGTTAGGCCAGGGTCAGGCCAGGCCAGGGGCTAGGCCAGAGGCTAGGCTGAAGCAAGTGCTAGGCTAGGCCAGGCCAGGCTAGGCCAGGCCAGGCCAGGGGCCAGGCCAGGCCAGGCCAGGCCAGCCAGGCCAGGCCAGGCCAGGCCAGGCCAGGCCAGGCCAGGCCAGGGCCAGGCTAGGCCAGGGCCAGGCCAGGCCAGGAGGCCAGGGCCAGAGGCTAGGCCAGGGGCTGAGGGCTAGCGAGGGCCAGGCCAGGCAGGCAGGCGAGGCCAGGCTGGAGGAGGCTAGGTGAGGCTAGGCTAGTGAGGCCAGGGCTAGGTGAGGCCAGGAGTGAGGGCCAGGCCAGGGTGAGGGCCAGGGCTGAGTGAGGCCAGGCCAGGTCAGGCTAAGGGCCAGGTGAGGGCTAGGCCAGTGAGGCCAGGCTAGGTGAGGACAGGCCAGGCCAGGCCAGGCCAGGCCAGGCTCAGGCCAGGCCAGGCCAGGCCAGGGCCAGGCCAGGGCCAGGCCAGGCCAGGCCAGGCCAGGCCAGGCCAGGCCAGGCCAGGCCAGGCCAGGCCAGGCCAGGCCAGGCCAGGCCAGGCCAGGCCAGGCCAGGCCAGGCCAGGCCAGGCCAGGGCCAGGGCCAGGCCAGGCCAGGCCAGGCCAGGCCAGGGCCAGGCCAGGCCAGGCCAGGCCAGGCCAGGCCAGGCCAGGCCAGGCCAGGCCAGGCCAGGCCAGGGCCAGGCCAGGCCAGGGCCAGGCCAGGCCAGGCCAGGCCAGGCCAGGCCAGGCCAGGCCAGGCCAGGCCAGGCCAGGCCAGGCCAGGCCAGGCCAGGCCAGGCCAGGCCAGGCGCCAGGCCAGGCCAGGCCAGGCCAGGCCAGGCCAGGCCAGGCCAGGCCAGGCCAGGCCAGGCCAGGGCCAGGCCAGGCCAGGCCAGGCCAGGCCAGGCCAGGCCAGGCCAGGCCAGGCCAGGCCAGGGCCAGGCCAGGCCAGGCCAGGCTCAGGCCAGGCCAGGCCAGGCCAGGCCAGGCCAGGCCAGGCCAGGCCAGGCCAGGCCAGGCCAGGCCAGGCCAGGCCAGGCCAGGCCAGGCCAGGCCAGGCCAGGCCAGGCCAGGGCCAGGCCAGGCCAGGCCAGGCCAGGCCAGGCCAGGCCAGGCCAGGGCCAGGCCAGGCCAGGCCAGGCCAGGCCAGGCCAGGCCAGGCCAGGCCAGGCCAGGCCAGGCCAGGCCAGGCCAGGCCAGGCCAGGCCAGGCCAGGCCAGGCCAGGCCAGGCCAGGCCAGGCCAGGCCAGGCCAGGCCAGGCCAGGCCAGGCCAGGCCAGGCCAGGCCAGGCCAGGGCCAGGCCAGGCCAGGCCAGGCCAGGCCAGGGCCAGGCCAGGCCAGGCCAGGCCAGGCCAGGCCAGGCCAGGCCAGGCCAGGCCAGGCCAGGCCAGGCCAGGCCAGGCCAGGCCAGGCCAGGCCAGGCCAGGGCCAGGCCAGGCCAGGCCAGGCCAGGCCAGGCCAGGCCAGGCCAGGGCCAGGCCAGGCCAGGCCAGGCCAGGCCAGGCCAGGCCAGGCCAGGCCAGGCCAGGCCAGGCCAGGCCAGGCCAGGCCAGGGCCAGGCCAGGCCAGGCCAGGCCAGGCCAGGCCAGGCCAGGCCAGGCCAGGCCAGGCCAGGCCAGGCCAGGCCAGGCCAGGCCAGGCCAGGCCAGGCCAGGCCAGGCCAGGCCAGGCCAGGCCAGGCCAGGGCCAGGGCCAGGCCAGGCCAGGCCAGGCCAGGCCAGGCCAGGCCAGGCCAGGCCAGGCCAGGCCAGGCCAGGCCAGGCCAGGCCAGGCCAGGGCCAGGCCAGGCCAGGCCAGGCCAGGCCAGGCCAGGCCAGGCCAGGCCAGGCCAGGCCAGGCCAGGCCAGGCCAGGCCAGGCCAGGCCAGGCCAGGCCAGGGCCAGGCCAGGCCAGGCCAGGCCAGGCCAGGCCAGGGCCAGGCCAGGCCAGGCCAGGCCAGGCCAGGCCAGGCCAGGCCAGGGCCAGGCCAGGCCAGGCCAGGCCAGGCCAGGCCAGGGCCAGGCCAGGCCAGGCCAGGCCAGGCCAGGGCCAGGCCAGGCCAGGCCAGGCCAGGCCAGGCCAGGCCAGGCCAGGCCAGGCCAGGCCAGGCCAGGCCAGGGCCAGGCCAGGCCAGGCCAGGCCAGGCCAGGCCAGGCCAGGCCAGGCCAGGCCAGGCCAGGCCAGGCCAGGCCAGGCCAGGCCAGGCCAGGGCCAGGCCAGGCCAGGCCAGGCCAGGGCCAGGCCAGGCCAGGCCAGGCCAGGCCAGGCCAGGCCAGGCCAGGCCAGGCCAGGCCAGGCCAGGCCAGGCCAGGCCAGGCCAGGGCCAGGCCAGGCCAGGCCAGGCCAGGCCAGGCTCAGGCCAGGCCAGGCCAGGCCAGGCCAGGCCAGGCCAGGGCCAGGCCAGGCCAGGCCAGGCCAGGCCAGGCCAGGCCAGGCCAGGCCAGGCCAGGCCAGGCCAGGCCAGGCCAGGCCAGGCCAGGCCAGGCCAGGCCAGGCCAGGCCAGGCCAGGGCCAGGCCAGGCCAGGCCAGGCCAGGCCAGGCCAGGCCAGGCCAGGCCAGGCCAGGCCAGGCCAGGCCAGGCCAGGCCAGGCCAGGCCAGGCCAGGCCAGGGCCAGGCCAGGCCAGGCCAGGCCAGGCCAGGCCAGGCCAGGCCAGGCCAGGCCAGGCCAGGCCAGGCCAGGCCAGGCCAGGGCCAGGCCAGGCCAGGCCAGGCCAGGCCAGGCCAGGCCAGGCCAGGCCAGGCCAGGCCAGGCCAGGCCAGGGCCAGGCCAGGCCAGGCCAGGCCAGGCCAGGCCAGGCCAGGCCAGGCCAGGCCAGGCCAGGCCAGGCCAGGCCAGGCCAGGCCAGGCCAGGCCAGGCCAGGCCAGGCCAGGCCAGGCCAGGCCAGGCCAGGCCAGGCCAGGCCAGGCCAGGCCAGGCCAGGGCCAGGCCAGGCCAGGCCAGGCCAGGCCAGGCCAGGCCAGGCCAGGCCAGGCCAGGCCAGGGGCCAGGCCAGGCCAGGCCAGGCCAGGCCAGGCCAGGCCAGGGCCAGGCCAGGCCAGGCCAGGCCAGGCCAGGCCAGGCCAGGCCAGGCCAGGCCAGGCCAGGCCAGGCCAGGCCAGGCCAGGCCAGGCCAGGCCAGGCCAGGCCAGGCCAGGCCAGGCCAGGCCAGGGGCCAGGCCAGGCCAGGCCAGGCCAGGCCAGGCCAGGCCAGGCCAGGCCAGGCCAGGCCAGGCCAGGCCAGGCCAGGCCAGGGCCAGGCCAGGCCAGGCCAGGCCAGGCCAGGCCAGGCCAGGCCAGGCCAGGCCAGGCCAGGCCAGGCCAGGCCAGGCCAGGCCAGGCCAGGCCAGGCCAGGGCCAGGCCAGGCCAGGGCCAGGCCAGGCCAGGCCAGGCCAGGCCAGGCCAGGCCAGGCCAGGCCAGGCCAGGCCAGGCCAGGCCAGGCCAGGCCAGGCCAGGCCAGGCCAGGCCAGGCCAGGGCCAGGCCAGGCCAGGCCAGGCCAGGCCAGGCCAGGCCAGGCCAGGCCAGGCCAGGCCAGGCCAGGCCAGGCCAGGCCAGGCCAGGCCAGGCCAGGCCAGGCCAGGCCAGGCCAGGCCAGGCCAGGCCAGGCCAGGCCAGGCCAGGCCAGGCCAGGCCAGGCCAGGCCAGGGCCAGGCCAGGCCAGGCCAGGCCAGGCCAGGCCAGGCCAGGCCAGGCCAGGCCAGGCCAGGCCAGGCCAGGCCAGGCCAGGCCAGGCCAGGCCAGGCCAGGCCAGGCCAGGCCAGGCCAGGCCAGGCCAGGCCAGGCCAGGCCAGGCCAGGCCAGGCCAGGCCAGGCCAGGCCAGGCCAGGCCAGGCCAGGCCAGGCCAGGCCAGGCCAGGCCAGGCCAGGCCAGGCCAGGCCAGGCCAGGCCAGGCCAGGCCAGGCCAGGCCAGGCCAGGCCAGGCCAGGCCAGGCCAGGCCAGGCCAGGCCAGGCCAGGCCAGGCCAGGCCAGGCCAGGCCAGGCCAGGCCAGGCCAGGCCAGGCCAGGCCAGGCCAGGCCAGGGCCAGGCCAGGCCAGGCCAGGCCAGGCCAGGCCAGGCCAGGCCAGGCCAGGGCCAGGCCAGGCCAGGCCAGGCCAGGCCAGGCCAGGCCAGGCCAGGCCAGGCCAGGCCAGGCCAGGCCAGGCCAGGGGCCAGGCCAGGCCAGGCCAGGCCAGGCCAGGCCAGGCCAGGCCAGGCCAGGCCAGGCCAGGCCAGGCCAGGCCAGGCCAGGCCAGGCCAGGCCAGGCCAGGCCAGGCCAGGCCAGGCCAGGCCAGGGCCAGGCCAGGCCAGGCCAGGCCAGGCCAGGCCAGGCCAGGCCAGGCCAGGCCAGGCCAGGCCAGGCCAGGCCAGGCCAGGCCAGGCCAGGCCAGGCCAGGCCAGGCCAGGCCAGGCCAGGCCAGGCCAGGCCAGGCCAGGCCAGGCCAGGCCAGGCCAGGCCAGGCCAGGCCAGGCCAGGCCAGGCCAGGCCAGGCCAGGCCAGGCCAGGCCAGGCCAGGCCAGGCCAGGCCAGGCCAGGCCAGGCCAGGCCAGGCCAGGGCCAGGCCAGGCCAGGCCAGGCCAGGCCAGGCCAGGCCAGGCCAGGCCAGGCCAGGCCAGGCCAGGCCAGGCCAGGCCAGGCCAGGCCAGGCCAGGCCAGGCCAGGCCAGGCCAGGCCAGGCCAGGCCAGGGCCAGGCCAGGCCAGGCCAGGCCAGGCCAGGGCCAGGCCAGGCCAGGCCAGGCCAGGCCAGGCCAGGCCAGGCCAGGCCAGGCCAGGCCAGGCCAGGCCAGGCCAGGCCAGGCCAGGCCAGGCCAGGCCAGGCCAGGCCAGGCCAGGCCAGGCCAGGCCAGGCCAGGCCAGGCCAGGCCAGGCCAGGCCAGGCCAGGCCAGGGCCAGGCCAGGCCAGGCCAGGCCAGGCCAGGCCAGGCCAGGCCAGGCCAGGCCAGGGCCAGGCCAGGCCAGGCCAGGCCAGGCCAGGCCAGGCCAGGCCAGGCCAGGGCCAGGCCAGGCCAGGCCAGGCCAGGCCAGGCCAGGCCAGGCCAGGCCAGGCCAGGCCAGGCCAGGCCAGGCCAGGCCAGGCCAGGCCAGGCCAGGCCAGGCCAGGCCAGGCCAGGCCAGGCCAGGCCAGGCCAGGCCAGGGCCAGGCCAGGCCAGGCCAGGCCAGGCCAGGCCAGGCCAGGCCAGGGCCAGGCCAGGCCAGGCCAGGCCAGGCCAGGCCAGGCCAGGCCAGGCCAGGCCAGGCCAGGCCAGGCCAGGCCAGGCCAGGCCAGGCCAGGCCAGGCCAGGCCAGGCCAGGCCAGGCCAGGCCAGGCCAGGGCCAGGCCAGGCCAGGCCAGGCCAGGCCAGGCCAGGCCAGGCCAGGCCAGGCCAGGCCAGGCCAGGCCAGGCCAGGCCAGGCCAGGCCAGGCCAGGCCAGGCCAGGCCAGGCCAGGCCAGGCCAGGGCCAGGCCAGGCCAGGCCAGGCCAGGCCAGGCCAGGCCAGGCCAGGCCAGGCCAGGCCAGGCCAGGCCAGGCCAGGCCAGGCCAGGCCAGGCCAGGCCAGGCCAGGCCAGGGCCAGGCCAGGCCAGGCCAGGCCAGGCCAGGCCAGGCCAGGCCAGGCCAGGCCAGGCCAGGCCAGGCCAGGCCAGGCCAGGCCAGGCCAGGCCAGGCCAGGCCAGGCCAGGCCAGGCCAGGCCAGGCCAGGCCAGGCCAGGCCAGGCCAGGGCCAGGCCAGGCCAGGCCAGGCCAGGCCAGGCCAGGCCAGGCCAGGCCAGGCCAGGCCAGGCCAGGCCAGGCCAGGCCAGGCCAGGCCAGGGCCAGGCCAGGCCAGGCCAGGCCAGGCCAGGCCAGGCCAGGCCAGGCCAGGCCAGGCCAGGCCAGGCCAGGCCAGGCCAGGCCAGGCCAGGCCAGGCCAGGCCAGGGCCAGGCCAGGCCAGGCCAGGCCAGGCCAGGCCAGGCCAGGCCAGGCCAGGCCAGGCCAGGCCAGGCCAGGCCAGGCCAGGGCCAGGCCAGGCCAGGCCAGGCCAGGCCAGGCCAGGCCAGGCCAGGCCAGGCCAGGCCAGGCCAGGCCAGGCCAGGCCAGGCCAGGCCAGGCCAGGGCCAGGCCAGGCCAGGCCAGGCCAGGCCAGGGCCAGGCCAGGCCAGGCCAGGCCAGGCCAGGCCAGGCCAGGCCAGGCCAGGCCAGGCCAGGCCAGGCCAGGCCAGGCCAGGCCAGGCCAGGCCAGGGCCAGGCCAGGCCAGGCCAGGCCAGGCCAGGCCAGGCCAGGCCAGGCCAGGCCAGGCCAGGCCAGGCCAGGCCAGGCCAGGCCAGGCCAGGCCAGGCCAGGCCAGGCCAGGCCAGGCCAGGCCAGGCCAGGCCAGGCCAGGCCAGGCCAGGCCAGGCCAGGCCAGGCCAGGCCAGGCCAGGCCAGGCCAGGCCAGGCCAGGCCAGGCCAGGCCAGGCCAGGCCAGGCCAGGCCAGGCCAGGCCAGGCCAGGCCAGGCCAGGCCAGGCCAGGCCAGGCCAGGCCAGGCCAGGCCAGGCCAGGCCAGGCCAGGCCAGGCCAGGCCAGGCCAGGCCAGGCCAGGCCAGGCCAGGCCAGGCCAGGGCCAGGCCAGGCCAGGCCAGGCCAGGCCAGGCCAGGCCAGGCCAGGCCAGGCCAGGCCAGGCCAGGCCAGGCCAGGCCAGGCCAGGCCAGGCCAGGGCCAGGCCAGGCCAGGCCAGGCCAGGGCCAGGCCAGGCCAGGCCAGGCCAGGCCAGGCCAGGCCAGGCCAGGCCAGGCCAGGCCAGGCCAGGCCAGGGGCCAGGCCAGGCCAGGCCAGGCCAGGCCAGGCCAGGCCAGGCCAGGCCAGGCCAGGCCAGGCCAGGCCAGGCCAGGCCAGGCCAGGCCAGGGCCAGGCCAGGCCAGGCCAGGCCAGGCCAGGCCAGGCCAGGCCAGGCCAGGCCAGGCCAGGCCAGGCCAGGCCAGGCCAGGCCAGGCCAGGCCAGGCCAGGCCAGGCCAGGCCAGGCCAGGCCAGGCCAGGCCAGGCCAGGCCAGGCCAGGCCAGGCCAGGCCAGGCCAGGCCAGGGCCAGGCCAGGCCAGGCCAGGCCAGGCCAGGCCAGGCCAGGCCAGGCCAGGCCAGGCCAGGCCAGGCCAGGCCAGGCCAGGCCAGGCCAGGCCAGGCCAGGCCAGGCCAGGCCAGGGCCAGGCCAGGCCAGGCCAGGCCAGGCCAGGCCAGGCCAGGCCAGGCCAGGCCAGGGCCAGGCCAGGCCAGGCCAGGCCAGGCCAGGCCAGGCCAGGCCAGGCCAGGCCAGGCCAGGCCAGGCCAGGCCAGGCCAGGCCAGGCCAGGCCAGGCCAGGCCAGGCCAGGCCAGGCCAGGCCAGGCCAGGCCAGGCCAGGCCAGGCCAGGCCAGGCCAGGGCCAGGCCAGGCCAGGCCAGGCCAGGCCAGGCCAGGCCAGGGCCAGGCCAGGCCAGGCCAGGCCAGGCCAGGCCAGGCCAGGCCAGGCCAGGCCAGGCCAGGCCAGGCCAGGCCAGGCCAGGCCAGGCCAGGCCAGGCCAGGCCAGGCCAGGCCAGGCCAGGCCAGGCCAGGCCAGGGCCAGGCCAGGCCAGGCCAGGCCAGGCCAGGCCAGGCCAGGCCAGGCCAGGCCAGGCCAGGCCAGGCCAGGCCAGGCCAGGCCAGGCCAGGCCAGGCCAGGCCAGGGCCAGGCCAGGCCAGGCCAGGCCAGGCCAGGCCAGGCCAGGCCAGGCCAGGCCAGGCCAGGGCCAGGCCAGGCCAGGCCAGGCCAGGCCAGGGCCAGGCCAGGCCAGGCCAGGCCAGGCCAGGCCAGGCCAGGCCAGGCCAGGCCAGGCCAGGCCAGGCCAGGCCAGGCCAGGCCAGGCCAGGCCAGGCCAGGGGCCAGGCCAGGCCAGGCCAGGCCAGGCCAGGCCAGGCCAGGCCAGGCCAGGCCAGGCCAGGCCAGGCCAGGCCAGGCCAGGCCAGGCCAGGGCCAGGCCAGGCCAGGCCAGGCCAGGCCAGGCCAGGCCAGGCCAGGCCAGGCCAGGCCAGGCCAGGCCAGGCCAGGCCAGGCCAGGCCAGGCCAGGCCAGGCCAGGCCAGGCCAGGCCAGGCCAGGCCAGGCCAGGCCAGGCCAGGCCAGGCCAGGCCAGGCCAGGCCAGGCCAGGCCAGGCCAGGCCAGGCCAGGCCAGGCCAGGCCAGGCCAGGCCAGGCCAGGCCAGGCCAGGCCAGGGCCAGGCCAGGCCAGGCCAGGCCAGGCCAGGCCAGGCCAGGCCAGGCCAGGCCAGGCCAGGCCAGGCCAGGCCAGGCCAGGCCAGGCCAGGCCAGGCCAGGCCAGGCCAGGCCAGGCCAGGGCCAGGCCAGGCCAGGCCAGGCCAGGCCAGGCCAGGCCAGGCCAGGCCAGGCCAGGCCAGGCCAGGCCAGGCCAGGCCAGGCCAGGCCAGGCCAGGCCAGGCCAGGCCAGGGCCAGGCCAGGCCAGGCCAGGGCCAGGCCAGGCCAGGCCAGGCCAGGCCAGGCCAGGCCAGGCCAGGCCAGGCCAGGCCAGGCCAGGCCAGGCCAGGCCAGGCCAGGCCAGGCCAGGCCAGGCCAGGCCAGGCCAGGCCAGGCCAGGCCAGGCCAGGCCAGGCCAGGCCAGGCCAGGCCAGGCCAGGCCAGGCCAGGGCCAGGCCAGGCCAGGCCAGGCCAGGCCAGGCCAGGCCAGGCCAGGCCAGGCCAGGCCAGGCCAGGCCAGGCCAGGCCAGGCCAGGGGCCAGGCCAGGCCAGGCCAGGCCAGGCCAGGCCAGGCCAGGCCAGGCCAGGCCAGGCCAGGCCAGGCCAGGCCAGGCCAGGCCAGGGCCAGGCCAGGCCAGGGCCAGGCCAGGCCAGGCCAGGCCAGGCCAGGCCAGGCCAGGCCAGGCCAGGCCAGGCCAGGCCAGGCCAGGCCAGGCCAGGCCAGGCCAGGCCAGGCCAGGCCAGGCCAGGCCAGGCCAGGCCAGGCCAGGCCAGGCCAGGCCAGGCCAGGCCAGGCCAGGCCAGGCCAGGCCAGGCCAGGCCAGGCCAGGCCAGGCCAGGCCAGGCCAGGCCAGGCCAGGCCAGGCCAGGCCAGGCCAGGCCAGGCCAGGCCAGGCCAGGCCAGGCCAGGCCAGGCCAGGCCAGGCCAGGCCAGGCCAGGCCAGGCCAGGCCAGGCCAGGCCAGGCCAGGCCAGGCCAGGCCAGGCCAGGCCAGGCCAGGCCAGGGCCAGGCCAGGCCAGGCCAGGCCAGGCCAGGCCAGGCCAGGCCAGGGCCAGGCCAGGCCAGGCCAGGCCAGGCCAGGCCAGGCCAGGCCAGGCCAGGCCAGGCCAGGCCAGGCCAGGCCAGGCCAGGCCAGGCCAGGCCAGGCCAGGCCAGGCCAGGGCCAGGCCAGGCCAGGCCAGGCCAGGCCAGGCCAGGCCAGGCCAGGCCAGGCCAGGCCAGGCCAGGCCAGGCCAGGCCAGGCCAGGCCAGGCCAGGCCAGGCCAGGCCAGGCCAGGCCAGGCCAGGCCAGGCCAGGCCAGGCCAGGCCAGGCCAGGCCAGGCCAGGCCAGGCCAGGCCAGGCCAGGCCAGGCCAGGCCAGGGCCAGGCCAGGCCAGGCCAGGCCAGGCCAGGCCAGGCCAGGCCAGGCCAGGCCAGGCCAGGCCAGGCCAGGCCAGGCCAGGCCAGGCCAGGCCAGGGCCAGGCCAGGCCAGGCCAGGCCAGGCCAGGCCAGGCCAGGCCAGGCCAGGCCAGGCCAGGCCAGGCCAGGCCAGGCCAGGCCAGGCCAGGCCAGGCCAGGCCAGGCCAGGCCAGGCCAGGCCAGGCCAGGCCAGGCTCAGGCCAGGCCAGGCCAGGCCAGGCCAGGCCAGGCCAGGCCAGGCCAGGCCAGGCCAGGCCAGGCCAGGCCAGGCCAGGGCCAGGCCAGGCCAGGCCAGGCCAGGCCAGGCCAGGCCAGGCCAGGCCAGGCCAGGCCAGGCCAGGCCAGGCCAGGCCAGGCCAGGCCAGGCCAGGCCAGGCCAGGCCAGGCCAGGCCAGGCCAGGCCAGGCCAGGCCAGGCCAGGCCAGGCCAGGCCAGGCCAGGCCAGGCCAGGCCAGGCCAGGCCAGGCCAGGCCAGGCCAGGCCAGGCCAGGCCAGGCCAGGCCAGGCCAGGGCCAGGCCAGGCCAGGCCAGGCCAGGCCAGGCCAGGCCAGGCCAGGCCAGGCCAGGCCAGGCCAGGCCAGGCCAGGCCAGGCCAGGCCAGGCCAGGCCAGGGCCAGGCCAGGCCAGGCCAGGCCAGGCCAGGCCAGGGCCAGGCCAGGCCAGGCCAGGGCCAGGCCAGGCCAGGCCAGGCCAGGCCAGGGCCAGGCCAGGCCAGGCCAGGCCAGGCCAGGCCAGGCCAGGCCAGGCCAGGCCAGGCCAGGCCAGGCCAGGCCAGGCCAGGCCAGGCCAGGCCAGGCCAGGCCAGGCCAGGCCAGGCCAGGCCAGGCCAGGCCAGGCCAGGCCAGGCCAGGCCAGGCCAGGCCAGGCCAGGGCCAGGCCAGGCCAGGGCCAGGCCAGGCCAGGCCAGGCCAGGCCAGGCCAGGCCAGGCCAGGCCAGGCCAGGCCAGGCCAGGCCAGGCCAGGCCAGGCCAGGCCAGGCCAGGCCAGGCCAGGCCAGGCCAGGCCAGGCCAGGCCAGGCCAGGCCAGGCCAGGCCAGGCCAGGCCAGGCCAGGGCCAGGCCAGGCCAGGCCAGGCCAGGCCAGGCCAGGCCAGGCCAGGCCAGGCCAGGCCAGGCCAGGCCAGGCCAGGCCAGGCCAGGCCAGGCCAGGCCAGGCCAGGCCAGGCCAGGCCAGGCCAGGCCAGGCCAGGCCAGGCCAGGCCAGGCCAGGCCAGGCCAGGCCAGGCCAGGCCAGGCCAGGCCAGGCCAGGCCAGGCCAGGCCAGGGCCAGGCCAGGCCAGGCCAGGCCAGGCCAGGCCAGGCCAGGCCAGGCCAGGGCCAGGCCAGGCCAGGCCAGGCCAGGCCAGGCCAGGCCAGGCCAGGCCAGGCCAGGCCAGGCCAGGCCAGGCCAGGCCAGGCCAGGCCAGGCCAGGCCAGGCCAGGGCCAGGCCAGGCCAGGCCAGGCCAGGCCAGGGCCAGGCCAGGCCAGGCCAGGCCAGGCCAGGCCAGGCCAGGCCAGGCCAGGCCAGGCCAGGCCAGGCCAGGCCAGGCCAGGCCAGGCCAGGCCAGGCCAGGGCCAGGCCAGGCCAGGCCAGGCCAGGCCAGGCCAGGCCAGGCCAGGCCAGGCCAGGCCAGGCCAGGCCAGGCCAGGCCAGGCCAGGCCAGGCCAGGCCAGGCCAGGCCAGGCCAGGCCAGGCCAGGCCAGGCCAGGCCAGGCCAGGCCAGGCCAGGCCAGGCCAGGCCAGGCCAGGCCAGGCCAGGGCCAGGCCAGGCCAGGCCAGGCCAGGCCAGGCCAGGCCAGGGCCAGGCCAGGCCAGGCCAGGCCAGGCCAGGCCAGGCCAGGCCAGGGCCAGGCCAGGCCAGGCCAGGCCAGGCCAGGCCAGGCCAGGCCAGGCCAGGCCAGGCCAGGCCAGGCCAGGCCAGGCCAGGGCCAGGCCAGGCCAGGCCAGGCCAGGCCAGGCCAGGCCAGGCCAGGCCAGGCCAGGCCAGGCCAGGCCAGGCCAGGCCAGGCCAGGCCAGGCCAGGCCAGGCCAGGCCAGGCCAGGCCAGGCCAGGCCAGGCCAGGCCAGGCCAGGCCAGGCCAGGCCAGGCCAGGGCCAGGCCAGGCCAGGCCAGGCCAGGCCAGGCCAGGCCAGGCCAGGCCAGGCCAGGGGCCAGGCCAGGCCAGGCCAGGCCAGGCCAGGCCAGGCCAGGCCAGGCCAGGCCAGGCCAGGCCAGGCCAGGCCAGGCCAGGCCAGGCCAGGGCCAGGCCAGGCCAGGCCAGGCCAGGCCAGGCCAGGCCAGGCCAGGCCAGGCCAGGCCAGGCCAGGCCAGGCCAGGCCAGGCCAGGCCAGGCCAGGCCAGGCCAGGCCAGGCCAGGCCAGGCCAGGCCAGGCCAGGCCAGGCCAGGCCAGGCCAGGCCAGGCCAGGCCAGGCCAGGCCAGGCCAGGCCAGGCCAGGCCAGGCCAGGCCAGGCCAGGCCAGGCCAGGCCAGGCCAGGCCAGGCCAGGCCAGGCCAGGCCAGGCCAGGCCAGGCCAGGCCAGGCCAGGCCAGGCCAGGCCAGGCCAGGGCCAGGCCAGGCCAGGCCAGGCCAGGCCAGGCCAGGCCAGGCCAGGCCAGGCCAGGCCAGGCCAGGCCAGGCCAGGCCAGGCCAGGCCAGGGCCAGGCCAGGCCAGGCCAGGCCAGGCCAGGCCAGGCCAGGCCAGGCCAGGCCAGGCCAGGGCCAGGCCAGGCCAGGCCAGGGCCAGGCCAGGCCAGGAGCCAGGGCCAGGCCAGGCCAGGGCCAGGCCAGGCCAGGCCAGGCCAGGCCAGGCCAGGCCAGGCCAGGCCAGGCCAGGCCAGGCCAGGCCAGGCCAGGCCAGGCCAGGCCAGGCCAGGCCAGGCCAGGCCAGGCCAGGCCAGGCCAGGCCAGGCCAGGCCAGGCCAGGCCAGGCCAGGCCAGGCCAGGCCAGGCCAGGCCAGGCCAGGCCAGGCCAGGCCAGGCCAGGCCAGGCCAGGCCAGGCCAGGCCAGGCCAGGCCAGGCCAGGGCCAGGCCAGGCCAGGCCAGGCCAGGCCAGGCCAGGCCAGGCCAGGCCAGGCCAGGCCAGGCCAGGCCAGGCCAGGCCAGGCCAGGCCAGGCCAGGCCAGGCCAGGCCAGGCCAGGCCAGGCCAGGCCAGGCCAGGCCAGGGCCAGGCCAGGCCAGGCCAGGCCAGGCCAGGCCAGGCCAGGCCAGGCCAGGCCAGGCCAGGGCCAGGCCAGGCCAGGCCAGGCCAGGCCAGGCCAGGCCAGGCCAGGCCAGGCCAGGCCAGGCCAGGCCAGGCCAGGCCAGGCCAGGCCAGGGCCAGGCCAGGCCAGGCCAGGCCAGGCCAGGCCAGGCCAGGGCCAGGCCAGGCCAGGCCAGGCCAGGCCAGGCCAGGCCAGGCCAGGCCAGGCCAGGCCAGGGCCAGGCCAGGCCAGGCCAGGCCAGGCCAGGCCAGGCCAGGCCAGGCCAGGCCAGGCCAGGCCAGGCCAGGCCAGGCCAGGCCAGGGCCAGGGCCAGGCCAGGCCAGGCCAGGCCAGGCCAGGCCAGGCCAGGCCAGGCCAGGCCAGGCCAGGCCAGGCCAGGCCAGGCCAGGCCAGGCCAGGCCAGGCCAGGCCAGGCCAGGCCAGGCCAGGCCAGGCCAGGCCAGGCCAGGCCAGGCCAGGCCAGGCCAGGCCAGGCCAGGCCAGGCCAGGCCAGGCCAGGCCAGGCCAGGCCAGGCCAGGCCAGGCCAGGGCCAGGCCAGGGCCAGGCCAGGCCAGGCCAGGCCAGGCCAGGCCAGGCCAGGCCAGGCCAGGCCAGGCCAGGCCAGGCCAGGCCAGGCCAGGCCAGGCCAGGCCAGGCCAGGCCAGGGCCAGGCCAGGCCAGGCCAGGGCCAGGCCAGGCCAGGCCAGGCCAGGCCAGGCCAGGCCAGGCCAGGCCAGGCCAGGCCAGGCCAGGCCAGGCCAGGCCAGGCCAGGCCAGGCCAGGCCAGGCCAGGCCAGGCCAGGCCAGGCCAGGCCAGGCCAGGCCAGGCCAGGCCAGGCCAGGCCAGGCCAGGCCAGGGCCAGGCCAGGCCAGGCCAGGCCAGGCCAGGCCAGGCCAGGCCAGGCCAGGCCAGGCCAGGCCAGGCCAGGCCAGGCCAGGCCAGGCCAGGCCAGGCCAGGGCCAGGCCAGGCCAGGCCAGGCCAGGCCAGGCCAGGCCAGGCCAGGGCCAGGCCAGGCCAGGCCAGGCCAGGCCAGGCCAGGCCAGGCCAGGCCAGGCCAGGCCAGGCCAGGCCAGGCCAGGCCAGGCCAGGCCAGGCCAGGCCAGGCCAGGCCAGGCCAGGCCAGGCCAGGCCAGGCCAGGGCCAGGCCAGGCCAGGCCAGGCCAGGCCAGGCCAGGCCAGGCCAGGCCAGGCCAGGCCAGGCCAGGGCCAGGCCAGGCCAGGCCAGGCCAGGCCAGGCCAGGCCAGGCCAGGCCAGGCCAGGCCAGGCCAGGCCAGGCCAGGCCAGGCCAGGCCAGGCCAGGCCAGGCCAGGCCAGGCCAGGCCAGGCCAGGCCAGGCCAGGCCAGGGCCAGGCCAGGCCAGGCCAGGCCAGGCCAGAGGCCAGGCCAGGCCAGGCCAGGCCAGGCCAGGCCAGGCCAGGCCAGGCCAGGCCAGGCCAGGCCAGGGCCAGGCCAGGCCAGGCCAGGCCAGGCCAGGCCAGGCCAGGCCAGGCCAGGCCAGGCCAGGCCAGGCCAGGCCAGGCCAGGCCAGGCCAGGCCAGGCCAGGCCAGGCCAGGCCAGGCCAGGCCAGGCCAGGCCAGGCCAGGCCAGGCCAGGCCAGGCCAGGCCAGGCCAGGCCAGGCCAGGCCAGGCCAGGCCAGGCCAGGCCAGGCCAGGCCAGGCCAGGGGCCAGGCCAGGCCAGGCCAGGCCAGGGCCAGGCCAGGCCAGGCCAGGCCAGGCCAGGCCAGGCCAGGCCAGGCCAGGCCAGGGCCAGGCCAGGCCAGGCCAGGCCAGGCCAGGCCAGGCCAGGCCAGGCCAGGCCAGGCCAGGGCCAGGCCAGGCCAGGCCAGGCCAGGCCAGGCCAGGCCAGGCCAGGCCAGGCCAGGCCAGGCCAGGCCAGGCCAGGCCAGGCCAGGGCCAGGCCAGGCCAGGCCAGGCCAGGCCAGGCCAGGGCCAGGCCAGGCCAGGCCAGGCCAAAGGCCAGGCCAGGCCAGGCCAGGCCAGGGCCAGGCCAGGCCAGGCCAGGCCAGGCCAGGCCAGGCCAGGCCAGGCCAGGCCAGGCCAGGCCAGGCCAGGCCAGGCCAGGCCAGGCCAGGCCAGGCCAGGCCAGGCCAGGCCAGGCCAGGCCAGGCCAGGCCAGGCCAGGCCAGGCCAGGCCAGGCCAGGCCAGGCCAGGCCAGGCCAGGCCAGGGCCAGGCCAGGGCCAGGCCAGGCCAGGCCAGGGCCAGGCCAGGCCAGGCCAGGCCAGGCCAGGCCAGGGCCAGGCCAGGCCAGGCCAGGCCAGGGCCAGGCCAGGGCCAGGCCAGGCCAGGCCAGGCCAGGCCAGGCCAGGGCCAGGCCAGGCCAGGCCAGGCCAGGCCAGGCCAGGCCAGGCCAGGCCAGGCCAGGCCAGGCCAGGCCAGGCCAGGCCAGGGGCCAGGCCAGGCCAGGCCAGGCCAGGCCAGGCCAGGCCAGGGCCAGGCCAGGCCAGGCCAGGCCAGGCCAGGGCCAGGGCCAGGCCAGGCCAGGCCAGGCCAGGCCAGGCCAGGCCAGGCCAGGCCAGGCCAGGCCAGGCCAGGGCCAGGCCAGGCCAGGCCAGGCCAGGCCAGGCCAGGCCAGGCCAGGCCAGGCCAGGCCAGGCCAGGCCAGGCCAGGCCAGGCCAGGCCAGGCCAGGGCCAGGCCAGGCCAGGCCAGGCCAGGCCAGGCCAGGCCAGGCCAGGGCCAGGCCAGGCCAGGCCAGGCCAGGCCAGGCCAGGCCAGGCCAGGCCAGGCCAGGCCAGGCCAGGCCAGGCCAGGCCAGGCCAGGCCAGGCCAGGCCAGGCCAGGCCAGGCCAGGGCCAGGCCAGGCCAGGCCAGGCCAGGCCAGGCCAGGGCCAGGCCAGGCCAGGCCAGGCCAGGCCAGGCCAGGCCAGGCCAGGCCAGGCCAGGCCAGGCCAGGCCAGGCCAGGCCAGGCCAGGCCAGGCCAGGCCAGGCCAGGGGCCAGGCCAGGCCAGGCCCAGGGCCAGGCCAGGGGCCAGGCCAGGCCAGGCCAGGCCAGGCCAGGCCAGGCCAGGCCAGGCCAGGCCAGGCCAGGCCAGGCCAGGCCAGGCCAGGCCAGGCCAGGCCAGGGCCAGGCCAGGCCAGGCCAGGCCAGGCCAGGCCAGGAGCCAGGCCAGGCCAGGCCAGGCCAGGCCAGGCCAGGGCCAGGCCAGGCCAGCTGGCCAGGCCAGGCCAGGCCAGGCCAGGCCAGGCCAGGCCAGGCCAGGCCAGGCCAGGCCAGGCCAGGCCAGGCCAGGCCAGGCCAGGCCAGGCCAGGCCAGGCCAGGCCAGGCCAGGGCCAGGGCCAGGCCAGGGCCAGGCCAGGCCAGGCCAGGGCCAGGCCAGGCCAGGGCCAGGCCAGGCCAGGCCAGGCTCAGGCCAGGGCCAGGGCCAGGCCAGGCCAGGCCAGGCCAGGCCAGGGCCAGGCCAGGCCAGGGCCAGGCCAGGCCAGGCCAGGGCCAGGCCAGGGCCAGGCCAGGCCAGGCCAGGGCCAGGCCAGGGCCAGGCCAGGGCCAGGCCAGGCCAGGCCAGGGCCAGGCCAGGCCAGGGGCCAGGCCAGGCCAGGCCAGGCCAGGCCAGGCCAGGCCAGGCTAGGCCAGGCCAGGGCAGGCCAGGCCAGGCAAGGCCAGGCCAGGGCCAGGCCAGGCCAGGCCAGGCCAGGCCAGCCAGGCCAGGCCAGGCCAGGCCAGGCCAGGCCAGGCCAGGCCAGGCCAGGCCAGGCCAGGCCAGGCCAGGCCAGGCCAGGCCAGGCCAGGGCCAGGCCAGGCCAGGCCAGGCCAGGCCAGGCCAGGCCAGGCCAGGCCAGGCCAGGCCAGGCCAGGCCAGGCCAGGCCAGGCCAGGCCAGGCCAGGCCAGGCCAGGCCAGGCCAGGCCAGGCCAGGCCAGGCCAGGCCAGGCCAGGCCAGGCCAGGCCAGGCCAGGCCAGGCCAGG